>MDUD01001982.1:0-16182 GCA_002216565.1 Crithidia mellificae | reverse complement strand
CGCCATTGTTGTTGCCGTTGTTGTTGTTGTTGTTGTTGTTGTTGTTGTTGTTACCACCGCGGCGCGACCGGTCGCGGCGCTCCTCGCGCTCCAGATCATCGGCGCGGCGGAAGCGGTCACGGCCGCTGCGGCGGAAGATGCCACGGTCGCTGAAGCGGCGCGACGGGCCGCCCTCGCGCACCCGCACCACGCGGCGCTCCACCCGGCGCACCTGCTTGCCGCCCCGACCAAAGCCCTCCACCTGGGTGCGGCGCTCGCTGACGACGTAGCGGCGCGGCGCGGCAAAGTTGTCGTCGCCACCGCGGCGGCGATCACGCGCGTCGGCGAGGGCGGAGACGCGGCTGCGGTTGCGCTCGTAGAGGGAGCGCAGGCGGCGGCGGTCGAAGTCGTCACGGGCCATTTTGACGTGAAGAAAGAAACGGAAGAGAAGGAGAGAGAGAAAAAACAATGAGTTTGGTGAGCGTGAAACTGGAGAAGCTGCTGAGAAGGACTTCTGCGATGTGGTCCAGTAAAAGGAAAAGAAAAAAATAGGGGAGAAAAGAACACAAAATGTGCAAGAAAGAATAGAAGAGGATAGGGAAGCGAGAAGAAATGTTTTGAGTGTATCTTGTTATGTCAGTCGGATGCACAAAGACGAGACGTTGAAGCGCTCTGTTTTTCACAAGTCAAAGAAGACATAGACACATTGCCGGAAGCAGAACACTAAATTTGACAAGAGTTTGCATTGCCAAAAAAGACAGTCATTTGTGTGCAAGATAACGCTTTGAAAAGAAGTTTGCTTTTGACAGTCGCTGCCGAACCTGGTTCATCACTGCGCGCACATAACGCTAGAGTTTCTTTAATTAGTTATAAAACGTAAAAAAGGGAGAAAAAAACGAGAAGAAAGAGAATAACAAGAGACCACGAGGTCCTTTACTGAGAGATAAAAGAAGAAAATGGAGAACAATAACAAGAGAAACACTAATAGGTTGAAATAAAAATAAAAAAATATAAGTGTGAGTGTGTGCTTAGTCTATGACAAAGAGTAAATCTCAATCTATGAAAATTTGAAGAATTGGTTTTCTTATTCATTTCAACTGCTCTTATGATGATTTTACAGAGAGAAAGATGAAGAAGCTAATGAGACAAATCTTCAGATATACCTTCGCAGTACTAAAAGAAAATAGAGAAAATTAGCTATTTTACTTTTTCTTCCTAGATCTGACTCTACGATGAACAGCATTACAGACGAGAGGAAAAAAATGGCTAAAATAGCAAAGAGTTATTGGTGCGTGTGCTTCTATGTAGTGATAGGAGAAGAAAAATAAGAGAAAACAATACAAGAAAAAAAACTCTTGGAAAACGACCGTGAGAACAAGAACGAAAGGAGAACAAAAAAAGAAACACAAGAGACTCTAAAAATGGAACAACAATCTCGCCACTTACACCAATTGCAATGGAATAAAAGGGGACAGGATAAAAGAAAAAGAGCAGGTGTAATCGCAGGGCAGTTGACGTTGTTCATAGCGTTGATTCTATGGGATTTAAAGGTGGAGAAGGAAGCAAGGAAAAACAAAAACAAAACACGAACACACAAATACACGAGAAGAAAGGAAGGATCATCATTGGAAACAGCAGAATAAATAGCACATCACGCGCGGGACAAGGAGCGGCTGTGGTCCGAACGCTACGCTCGTCCTAATCACACCTACAACGCTACAACCTTAATTGAGTTCATTGTGGGGCGATTCTCAGAGAGCGCTCGTCTAGCTTGTGGAAGAATTCACTCAGCTCCTTCTGCCACTGCGCCACCTCCGCCTCACTCGGCGCCGCAGACGGGCCGCTGCGGCGGTGAGGCAGCGAGCAGCTGTGACTACTAATGTCCAACACAAAGACACTGTCCTCCGACAGCCCACCCTCCGTCCCACTCGTGCAGACGGACGGGGAGCGAGAGCAGTGCACAGGGGCCATGAACGGATTTGACGGGACGAGGCACGACGTGCCGTTGGTGGAGCGTGGGGGCGTGGCTAGCAGGTGATCGACCGGAGCGCAACCGGGGACGGGCATTTCCGCGTCGTCATCGCGTGAGCGCTTCGCAAAGGTGGCACGTGACATTCTGTGGTTCATGATGGAAAAAAAAGTTTAATATCTAAATAAAATTGGTAGTAATCTGAAAATAAATGGAAAACAAAAAAGGAAAGAGACACGCTCCACAATTCAAAGCCTTCTTATTCTCGACTGCTGTGATCTAAGGCACTAGAGAGAGCTGTGTCTCTTTGAACCGCACAACAAGCTAGTCAGAGAAACGAAATGTACCAGGGGCTATTTATTTTCTATTTGAAATGACTGTAGTGGAGCTACGCTTTAATTATAATTTATGATTTTATGGAGATTCTTTTGAGGAGACCTATTACTATCCGAATGAAGCAGATGCGACGACGAGATAACAAAATAACAAGGAAGTTCAAGGGAAAACAAAGAGATGAAGAAAAAGACAGGAGAAAGTAGTAAAATTCATTTTGCAAAGATAAAGAACAAAGGCAATCTGTCGTGTGCTTCTTGCCTTGTTTTGAAAACATGAAGCACTCATGTGCGTAACCCCCTAAAGGAAAAGAGCGGTACCTGACGCAGATGATTTACCTCTTTCTCTTTGGCATACTACGTACTGGTTACACAAGTCCTCTTTGCTTTTTTCTTGTTATTGGTTAAATTAATACTGAAAAAGGAAACGTGGATAGAGATGTTATAATATACAAAAAAGGGTAAAAGCATGTGCAATCTTACAATTTACATGGGCGTCAACTGCATACACGACGCAGACCGGGAAAAGGAATATTTACATAAATTTCAAAACGAAAAAACACACACACTACAATCTGAAACTTCAAGCTATTGGAATCGTACCTCCGGCGACACAGTCGAACTTGATCTCAACAAGACGCGACACGCCGATGTCGGAAAGCACACTATCGAAAGTATTAAGGGTATGCATGCTTTTTCAGCTTGTCCAACTTCAGTTCCCGCACATTCAACAATTTGAATTCACAAATTGCTCAGGCGCGACTCTTTAGGTTCGCCTCGGTAGCCATCATCGCACTCAGCACGACGTGGCCACTGCGGTGTCCCGTCAGCAGCATCGGTGCGTCCTTCACACTTGTCACGAAAGCGCAACGGCAGTCGCGAAAAGCAACGCGGTGCCCCACGTCGTCGCGTTGCGTGTCCACCAAAAGCAACTCCCCATTGGTGCGCACCAAAATAAGGTACGAGCCGTGGCAGCGCAGCTGCACAAGCCCACACGCGAGGATAGTAGGGAGGGCTGCGCGGAGGGCCAGGTTGCTGACGACCAGGGTGGCGTGCTTCACGGAGACGATGTTGTCGACGTGCAGCCGCACCACCGCCCCCTCTGCATCGATGCAGAAGAGCAGACCAGCGCCGTTGCCGGAGGCCGCGATGAAGGGGCAGGCATGGGTGTAGGACGTGCGCTCCGCTTTGCGTGCGAGACTCCACAGCTTCACCGCTTTGTCGCGCTCCCCCACCGTGTAGGCAAAGCTGCCAAAGAAGTTGACCTCGAGCAGGCGGCCGGCGTGGCCAAGCAGCTGACACCACGTCGCCTCTGCCGACTCCACCTCGTAGACAAAGGCGCGGCTGTGGTGGAAGTGGTAGTGASCAACCGCCACGTAGTGCTCATCTGGCGAGACGGAAAGGCTGTACTCGGCATCCGGCTGCGCGTCCTTGGGCAGGGCTCGCGTGCTAAGCTGACTCTCACCCCCTAGGTCGTAGAAGCACAGAATCGGCGCGTCCGCAGGGAGGAAGGCGACCAGGTTCGCGCTCACCGCAATGGCGTCCTTGACCTGCCGGATGCTGTGTTCGATGGGCGCGCCTGTGACGAGGGAATAGAGCCGCACCTGGTGAGCCGTGTCGACCGTCACCAGCAGCGTGCCGGCGTGGTTCGTGGAGACGTGCACGATGCCGTGTCGGGACACCTTGCTGTTGACAAGAAAGTTCGTCGTGCAGCGGCCCTCCTTTACCTGCTCCACCGAAGAGAGCCCGCGCTCAAAAGACCACAGGTGCACCTCGCCGGTGGTCGTCGTCGCGTACACGTCGGGGCCGTTCACCGCAATGTGCGCGATGAGTCCTGTTGGAACGGACTCCGCCCCAAGCAGGTGCCCCTTATGCGCGTCCCACACCAGCACGTAAGGCCCGGCGCGGCCCACCACCTTGGTCGAGTCCTCCGTGAAGACGAAGTACTCGATGTCGGCGTCTCCGTCGAAAGGGTTCAGCAGCGTGGAGCAGACAGACCCGGTCAGCGTCTTCCACAGCTGCAGCGACGAGGAGCCTTGCTGGGTGACGAAGTGGGCGCCGGAGGCAGACATGCGCAGCAGCACCACCGGGTCCGGCCCCACGTCCAGGCGGTGAAGAAGGTCGCCTGACGAGGTCCAGACGTGCAGGTGTTCGCCAGCGTAGGAGACGAGGATGCGGCCATCACGGTTGCTACTCACCGCACTCACAAGGTTGTCGTGCGAGAACGTCACGAAGGCTTTCATCTCCTCGTCGTAGAGGCGCAGCGTGCAGCGGCTGATGAGAAGGAGATGGTTGCCGCAGAAGACACCGCTCTGCCGCACGCCCTCTTCCATGTCCGGCATCTCCCGCAAAATGCGCTTCTTCAAGACGTCGATGAGGCACAGCTGGTCGGTGGAGGCGGTGGCGGCGATGAGGAGCGAGCCGAAGGCGTCAAGGTCGGAGGGCCGCACCTTCATCTTCAAATCCGCGAACAGGAAGTGCGAGTTGCCTTCGTAGTCCCACACCAGCACCTGCGCCTCGCTCGCCACCAGCACGCGCGAGCCGGCGGCTAGCAGCACGCCGAGGATGCGCTGCTGCCGCTCGAAGGGCATGTGCAGCTCGGCGACGGGCTTGCCAAGGTCGCTGTTGAAGACAAAGACGGAGTCATCGGTGGCGGTCACAACGTGGGTGCCCCGGCAGTGACACCACGCACACGCGTCCACCACCCGCGCCGTCGCCACCGCGGTGCTCTCCTGCCCGTTGTTGAGCGGGCGCAGGAGTAGCTGCGGGGAGACGCAGTACGTGGAGGCAGCGGCGGCGGCGTACGGCGAGGCTGACCGCCGCAGCAGCGCGGTCTGGTAGAGGTCAGAGGTGTAGTGGGCCACCTCGTGCAGGCAGCTGATAAGGGGCCCCTCCGCCATGACAGCCGGCACCGGCGGGCCACCGACGGCGGCCACCTCGCACAGCAGCGCGCGGGCCTGCAGGAGACGGATGAAGGCATCGAGGGTGTAGAAGCGGTACATCGGCCCCCGGTGCAAGATGGCGTCCATCAGCACCGGGTTGCGCACGAGCTGGGCTGCCTGTCGCATGCTGCCGTTGGCCAGCATGAGCGGCATAAGGTACCACGACGCCCGTGGCACCTCCGCACTATCAGTGATGACGAGGCGGTAGAGGTGAGACTCGAGCAGCACACTCAGCTCCGCCACGCGCGGGGCGTAGAGTTCGAGGAAGAAGTCCCGTAAAGCCGGGTGGGCAACGTGGGCGGTCGCGTCCTGATACCACGCGATGAGGCCCATGTCCGTCAGCAGCAGCAGGGCAGAGAGGGCGGTCTGCCGGGGACAGGGTCCCAGCTCCTCACACAGGTAGACGAGCTCAGAGGCAGGCAGCGGGGCCAGGGCCACCACCACAAGCAGCACCTCCACGGTCACAACAGGGTGCAGGACGGCGGCCTTATCATGCAGAGCCTGGATGAGCTCCCGCACCGTCGGCGGCAAGGCAGCCTCGATTAGCTGATTTGTCTCGAACTCCGAATCCAGGTGGCGACCGGTGACGAGCAGAAAATGCACGTAGGCGGCGGCGAGGTAGGGGTACAGCACCGTCATCGCCTCCTCCTTCTGCAGGTACGTCTTCTCCGCAATCCCGAGCCCCTCCCGCGACTTCAGCTCTCTGTTCTCCATCCCAGGCAGCACAATGTTGCGTTCCTTTAAGAAGCCGGAGAAAACCTGCACGCAGTTCAGCTCTGTCATGGGCGGGCAGAGGCACTCGAAGGGCTGCGGCATGCGGCGGCGCAGCAGCGGCAGCACCGGGCTGTCGGTGTTTAACGAGACGACGATGCGAACAGCCGGAGGCAGGATGTTTGGCATCCACGCCGCGATGACGCTGCTGTGGCAGCCGCAGGTGTCAAGCAGGTCGATGCGGCCCAGCAGCAGCGCGAGCGTTGGTCCCTTGTAGGCGCGGATGGCGTCTCGCACCGCCTCGGCAAGGGCCTGCACGCTCGTGAACTCCAGCGGGCTCTCGGGGAAGAAGAGGTGGAGCAGGCGGTAGAGAAAGACGACGACGCTGTTGTGGTGAACATCCACGGTGTAACACACCACCCGCGCCGGCCGCTCCCCGCCCTCGCTGACGTGGCCCTCCATCAGCATGTTCGCCGCGTTGCAGATGAGGTGGCCTTTGCCGATGCTGCCGGCGCCGTAGAGGATGAAGGGCGAGCCGCTGTCCCGGTACGGGCCGCAGGCGTAGTTGAAGACGAGGGTTGACTTTTTCGGGTGAAAGCGACCACCGGCAACGAAGCGGCGCATTGAGACGACCTCGTCCATGTTCGTGAAGAATAGCTTCGAGCCGTCCTGCGAGAGGATGGCATCGGCATCCATCCCTGTCGCCGAGCGCTCCGCCGGCTCGCCCTCCTTGAAGACGACGGAGAGGGAGGCGAAGAGGTCGCTCTGCCAGCGCGCGACGCGGTTGCCCGGGGTGAGGATCACCGCCGTCAGCTCCACCGTCGACACCAGCGCGTCGTAGACGCTGCTGCTCGCGTAGCCGGCGCTGCGCAGCCACTGCGCCGGCTGCACGACGTCGCCGCTGCCGCCGCTCGACATCTCCCACGAGGCCGGGATGTAGCAAAAACACGAGCGCACCACGCGGTACGTCGGGGGCCGCAGCTCGCCGGTCTTGTCTCGCAGCGGCAGCCGCGGCGGGCCCTTCTGACGCAGCACCCGTTCCAGCGCGTACTGCTGCAGTTTGAGCAACGGCTCCGTCCCAAGCAGAACGACGCACCACGTCAGCTGGTGATTGAACGGGTCCTGGCAGCGGGCGAGCTTCGACTCCACCTGCTCCGCGGTGTCGCCCTCGCTGAGGGTGAGAACTGCGACGCGGATGCGCAGCGTGGCGACGAAGGTGTTCACCATCGGCAGGCAATCAGCGCAGTACTCCTGAATCGCCTCCGCGGTGCCGAGGGTGAGGAGGAAGACGGTGTGCCACGTCAGCGGGCTGCGCGGGATGCCGTGGGGAATGTAGCCAAGCGAGTCCATCGCCTCATTCGCCCGCAGCGTGGCGTCCATGCGTGTCACCCACTCCTCCGGCACCCCGCAGCCGTCCAGCTGGAGCTGCATGAAGCGGCAGTTGTGCCGCGCCGCCGCCCACACCCGTCGCAGCGCCGGGGTGGAGAGGGGGTTGCCGGTGACGTCGACGCGGCGCAGGTTTGGATGGCCCTCCGCCACAATGCTGGCGAGCAACTCCATGCACGTGTCATCGACGCAGTTCTGCGGCAGGCGCACCTCCTCGACGCTCTGGTGCTGCCGGACAAAAGCGAGGACGGCCAGCGCGCCAAGACGACCGAGGAAGGTGTGGGAGGCATCGAGCACGCGAAGGTGCAAAAAGTCCACCGCGTCGATTTGAGCTTCGATGTCGCCGTTGGGTTTCACACCGTGCCGCTGGCAGCACTCCACGTAAAGGTCGCGGCCAATGTTCATGTTTGGCGTGTTGAGAAAAGCGCGTGGAACAGACTCTCTTTCTGTTTGATATGTAAAGGAGAAGAAACAGGAGTGTTCCGTTTCGTTTGTGTGACGTGTATCAACACGTTTTCACACCCATGCTACTTTGTGCAGGTGGGGGATAAAAAGCAAATAGAGAAATTAACGAGACAAGAGAAAGGTAATCAATTTAAAGGGACAAACATGAGCAGGAGAAAAAGAAGTAAAAACAAGAGCTAGAGGCAGGGGAAAAAAGCATTCGAGAAACTTGAGCTGCTGGCGCAAACACCATTGCTATTGTTGTCCCTGGCAAGAAACACTTCTCAGACTTGCTCAACTACTTTGAGACCCACAAGCACAGTCAGTTTTATTTGTTGCTAACTGCTTTATTTTAGCTATCATATTGATTTTTTTTTAATAGACCGCTTTGGCTCACTCCAGCGCAGAAAAACCCGGCGCTCAATGGCAATTTAAATTAGAATCCAAGTTGAGTGATGACGAGATATGAAGACAGGTCATTGCGTTTCCCCTCTGAACCCTACGAAAGATTTACTGTCATCGAGCGTCGAAAGGTCTCGAGCTCAGGGAAGGGCGAGGGCAAACTACTGCGAGATATTGTCAAGATGGTGAGCTGCGCCAGTGAGTGCACAAAGTCAAGGTTTGTCTGCAGCCGTTCGCAGTAGGAGAGCGAGAGGACACGCAAGTACGGCACGTGCAGCGCAAGTTCGCTCATGTCTCGGGCCGTCACATTTGTATGATTGAGATACAGCTGCTCCAGGTTCTGTGCACCACAGAGCCAGCGAATGTTGGGCAACGTGCAGTAAGACAGGTACAGGTGAGTGACGGCGCCGAGAACCGCCTGCGCATCGACCGGGTCCTCGCGAGGCCAGCGCAAATGCAGGAAGTAGCCAGTCTGCAGCGCCAACGCCTGCCCGGCGAGGAGAGAGCCGAACTCCGAGGGGAGAAAAACGTTTTCGGACAAGTCCAACGTGCGAAGGGTCGCAATTTTGCTAAGCTGCGCAACGCGGACCAGCCGCTCGCAGTTCGCCGCGCGCAGGACCCGCAGAGCAGGGCAGCGGGCGAGGGCGTCGAGGGTGGTGAGGTGAGGGCAGGCGGAGATGCCGAGCGTCGTCAGCTGCGGCAGCGCTGCCAGCACGTCCAACTCGCGGTCGCGGATTTGCGTCTGGGCGATCTGCAACTCCTGCAGGTGGTAGAGACCTCGAAGCGGCTTCAGGTATTCGACTCGGCACGCGTTGGCAAAGATGTCGCGCAGCGATGGCATGTACTCCACGACGGCAAGCGAGGAGTCTTCGTAGGGGGAGGGCAGCAGCTGCAGTTCTTCCAGGGCCGTCAGGGCCGTGTACAGGCGGCCGGTGAGGCGGCGATGCTGGGCAACACAGGCGGTGAAGCGGCGCTTTGAGGTGATGGCGCGCACCCGCACCCCGGTCGTCTCCCACGCCTGCAGGAGAGTCTCGAGGGAGAGGGTGTCGAGGTCGACCACGGACACCTCCACCGAGCTGCCGAAGAGGCGATGGAGCAGCTGAGGCTGCCACACTGCGAGCCACAGAGGGACGGCGGGGGTGTAGCCGTTAAGAAAGATACCGAGCTGATCGACCCGGATGCGGCACTGGCACGTTGCGGATGGAAAGTCGTACTCGGGCAGGCAGTAGATGTCCTGGCCGTGCACGACGAGGTGCTCTCGTGTGGTAGAGGTGATGACGGCCTTGTAGCTCTGCGGATGGGCGGCGCAGAAGGCGTAGACGACGGCGACGTCGTCGTTGGAGACGACAAAGTCCGCCACCGCACGCACGCCACTCTCTCCTATCCGCTGCACCATCACTGGGAAAGGAAGAAAAAGTCGTAATCAATTTCACTTTAACAGAAATGTATTTGTTTTAAGTTTGCGACAGGAAGAGCAGATCAGTTAGAATTGAAAAACGATAAGAGCACGCGAAGACAGTTTGTTTGTAGGTGTTTGTGAGAAAGAATAGCTTTGTAGGTATTTGTGTGCAAAATTGCGGCGCACCTGAACAAATAGCAAGCTACCACATTGCTTCTGCTTGAACTTGGAAGTGAGAAAATGGGTCATAGAAATCAAGAGAACAGAGAGAGGGGGAAGAGAGATATCGGATAAAAGACATGTCTGTTAATACACCCACACCTTTTGAAAAAAAAACCCTGCTCACGACCTTGTTTCCCTTTTGCTCGCTGGCAACAATTTTAATCCGTTTGACGCTTCCCTGTACCGTTTGACTCTTCCATAAACTAGCTCATCCGTTTAAGAAGCGTTATTCCGATACCTCCTCTGTGAGGTATTACAAGGTTCCGGGTGCTTTTGTTAAAATTGAAAGTGTTTGTTTGTGCTCTGCGAACACTTTAATTATAGCAATGACATTTAAATGGTTATAACAAAGAAAGCAAATAAAAAAAAAGAAAGTAACACTCAATTTTCCACATTTGTCATCTGCTCCATCGAGCAATCCAATACAATGCAGCAAACATGCGCGCTGGTCCCGACCAACACACACACAAAAACAACAAAGAACCTCGGCTTAAAGCCTTCTTTGTTTTTGATGTTGCCTGCAAGCTTTGCAATCAATCAGCGCTTTCCTCAAACGGGCAAAAAAGAGAAAACTCGCTTCGAAATTTTAGAAAAAAGTAGAAAATGATAAAGACTGTTAAAAAAAGAAGCATATTTGTTGTAAACTCGCAGGCAACGGAGAAATAAAAAAGGAGGCATAAATGAAACTAAAAAGACGTACACTGTCATCTCGGCCGCAAAAAAAAAAAAGCACACATACACACACAAAAAGAAGCACTTTCACCTTTCAAAAACAAACTGACACTTTGCAAAGCAGCCAGGAGAGAAAAAAATAACAAAATAAATGTTTCAAAATACAATCAGGCGTCGTAAATGACACGGTAACACTAACAAAGACTTGCACAAAGAGAGGAATCACGCATACATACACACATACATCCTCAGTAGCTTGTGCCAACCTCTTTCCATTTATCTAATTTACAGATGAGACTTTACTGCGCCGGGCACACCCATCTTGTCAAACATAAGCTCCTTCTCCTGCCGAGCCTTGAGAGCAGCGGCGCTCTCGCCATCGCGTGGGACAGAGGGCAGCAGCTTGCCTGGATTGCAGATGTTCTTCGGGTCCACCTTCTTCTTCATGGCGAACAGAAGGTCCATCGCACCGGCACCCATGAAGCGCGTCATCCACGGCACGTGCTCGTAGCCGATGCCGTGATGATGGGTCAGGTTGCCCGTGTGACGCAGCATCGCCTCCGTTGCCCGCTTCTTGATCTCAAGGAAGATCTTCATATCCTGGTCGTCTGTTTGCCCACTGGCAAAGGTGAAGTAGAGGCAGCAGCCGTACTTGTACTGGTGGGCCGTGTGGCAGCCGATCCAGCCGTGCTTCCCGTGCTCCTTCCACACCTGCCGCACCGCCTCCTTCACCGCACGCCAGCACGGCACCGCCTGCGAGTAGAGCACGCTCGTCTCGAAGACGTCGGCCCAGTGGGAGAGGGAGAGGGCAAAGTCGCGGATGTAGGGCAGGTCGTACTTCTTCTCCTGCCAGCTGTCACCGGCGGAGCGGCCAACGCCGACACCGCCGAAGGACTTCAGCACTGCCGCCGCCTCGCCGCGCTGAAACTTCACCCGCTCCTTCGTCCCCTCGAAGCCGATGATGACGAGGCACATCTTGCGCATGTTCCACCCGCGGTAGTTCTCCAAGAAGGCCTTCACACCCTTGCTGATCAGCTTCTCCAGGAAGCCGTGCGAGCTGGTGCTCATCGCCATGCTCATGCGGAAGTCGTCCTCATCGTAGAGCCGCATGGTGCACGGGCGGATGCCTTTTGTGTTGCACGAGTAAAAGGCGCTGAAGCCGGCCTCGAAGGAAGGGAAGAGGTAGCCCTCATACAGCTTCTCCTCCGGGATGTCCTCGATCTTGATGGTAGCCTCGGTGATGATGCCAAAGGCACCCTCGGAGCCAATGAAGAGGCCGTTGAGGTCCACGCCGCACACACGTGAGGTGACAGGAGTCTCAATCACACCGGTCGGCGTGGCCACCTTCACGGAGATGACCATGTCCTCGATGTCGCCGTACTGGTTCGACATCGCCCCGCTGCCGCGTGCACCAATCCAGCCACCGAGGGTGGAGTACTTGTAGCTGTCGGGGTCGTGGCCGAACATGAAGCCGTAGCGGAAGAGCTGATCATCCAGGTCGGGCCCTAGAACGCCGGTTTCGAAGGTGGCAAGGTGCGACTCGCGGTCAATGGAAACCATGCGAGTCATGCGGCGCATGTCCACCGAGACGATCATGCGAGCGCGCTCAAACGGGTCTGCCTCCACGCCGCCGGTCACGTTCGTGCCTCCGCCGAAAGGGATGACGACGACGTTGTGCTTCTGCGCAAGCTGCATGATCGTCACGCAGTCGCGGTGGTTGTTCGGCAGGAGAATGCAGTCCGGGGCGTACTCGACCAGGCCCTTGCGCACGCGCCACAAGTCGCGGTAGTTCTTGCCTACGATGTGGCACAGACGGCTCTTGCCATCGGGGCGGATCTGGCTCTGCTCCAGAGCGGCACTGAGGTCCTTCATGAAGGCGTCGTTGATGTTCGGCTTGTTCAACTTTGCAATCGCCTCCTCGAGCGGGATGCTGGGACTCAGCGGCGGCACCTCCTTCGGCCCTTGCCCACCGGCAATCTCCTTGTAGAGAAACTCCAGCAAGTTCTTGATCGGCTTGCCGTCCACGTGGCGCACCCAGTACTCGTGCTCTTCGTCCAGCTGCATTTGCACGCCGTGCTCACCCCACCCATTCCACTTGACGGTGTCGTACACCTCCGGGCGGGTGGACACCTGCGAGTCAGCGGCCGACATCGTTACAGCCTTTTGATCTCTTTCTTGCGGATGATGAAGGGAAAAAAACTACAAGGAGATAAGGGCCCTAGAACGAATATATGCCGATAAAAGGAAAAGCAGCGAGGGTCGCTGCAGATAGGTAGAAGAGAGGGAAAGAAAAAAAAAGAAAAAGAGATGTAACTTAATGCAGTAATGAAGCTGGTAAAAAAAAAAATCCTGCGGAAGAAGAGAAGACCACAGCAATGGTTAAACTTCTACTGCAAGAAGACTGCGAAGGAAACGGATGAAAAAGATAAGTGACAGACAGATAGTATCCTGCTGATATGTAGTGGGTCAGGTGGAGGTAGGGAAACATTGAAGAAAGCAACAAGAAGAAGGGCAGTGCAGAGGAGCGATGAAAGTAGGGCTTATTGGTGAGGGGAAAAAAAATTTGGCTTTGATTGAGGATACGGGCATAGCAAAAGGATCCAGAGCAGTTTGCGGAAGCCTTTTGTAATAAGAACAGAGCTTCACTTAATCATGAAAAGCTGACATGCAACTCTTTTTAGACCATCTCTGCCTTCATGACAAAAAAAAGTGTTATAGCATTTGTTTGCCTGAAAGGAATAATTTTGTGAGCTAAGATAAAGAACTGTGAACAGAGAAAATAATAAAAAAAAAAACGCGAATCAATAGGGTAATATGCAAGGAAATACTAACAGGAAAAAAAAAACAGATCAGACAAATCGCGTGCAAACAACAAAGAAAGCTTTTACAACAAAGAGCAAACAAGGACAGCTATGCACTAAATGCTTCACTGACAAACTTTTGCAAAACGATACGCGTTTTTTTTTTTTAGTACTTGCCACGGCAGCAGAAGAGTCGCAGAATTCCCATCGTCACGTCGTACCGCCATCCACGTTGCACCCCGTCCTCCGGCAAACACGTCAGCACGTCGCGCTGCGGCATCGTCGTGATGCACTGCCGCAGCTGCCGAATCTTCTCCAGCGAGTCTTGCGGGGCATTGCGTTTCAGCATTTCCTCCTCCAGTGCATTGAGGCAAAAGAGCGTCATGTTGTGGTTAAAGCCGAAAAAAGACGCCGTCTTGCGACGCCGCTTTGCGTCGTGCGACGTCGTGTCCGTGCGCAGCAGCGGGAACAGAATATCGTCACGGATGCTGGCAGAGCCGTTAAGCAGCATGACGACGCGGTCCATCCCCATGCCCCAGCCCGCGGTGGGCGGCAGGCCAACCTGCAGCGCCTTCAGGAACGTCTCATCCAAACCCATGGCCTCATCGTCGCCTGTCTGCTTGTCCAGCAGCTGCTGCTGGAAGCGGAAGTACTGCTCCTGCGGGTCATTCAACTCACTGTAGGCGTTGCAGTACTCGGTGCCGTTGATGAAGAGCTCAAAGCGGGCCGACAGCCCCGGCCGATCGCGCCGCTCCAGCGCCAACGGGCTCATAAAGAGGGGGTGGTCCGTCACAAAGGTCGGCTCCACCACCCGGTCCGTGATGAAGTAGTCAATGAGCTTGTCGAACATCTTCGCCGCGGTGCGCACGGACGGCAGGGGGATGTTGTAGCGCAGCATGATCGCGGACATGTAGGCCATGCCCCGCGGCGTGTTCAGCTCCGTCGGGGGTGGCAGGTCGACACCGGCAGCGCGCTGCACCTCATCGTAGGCACTCACCCGCCGAAAAGGCTCCGCCAGGTCAATTGTTGTCTTCTCCTTTGTCAGGCACGACGTGACGTCCACCTTGGTGGTGCCGTTGGCGGCGAGGGCGAGGTGACGCATAATCTCCTCCGTCATCGTCATCAAATCTTCGTAGGTGTGGTAGGCCGCGTAAAACTCGCAGGTGGTGAACTCGGGGTTGTGGCTGCGGTCGGCGTCCTCGTTACGAAAAACGCGGCCGATCTCGTAGACGCGGTCCATGCCGCCCACCACGCACTGCTTCAGGTGCAGCTCAGGGGCTACGCGAAGAAAGAGGTCGGTGTCGTTGGCGTTGTGGTGCGTTGTGAATGGTTTCGCGTTGGCGCCGGAGGCGACGGAGTGCAGCACGGGGGTCTCCACCTCGATAAAGTCACGGCGGTCAAGGAAGTCGCGCAGCGCACGCGTGACGGCGTGGCGCTTGCGGAAGTGCTGGACAACGTCGGGGTTGGACATCATGTCCACGAAGCGGTAGCGGTACTTAATGTCGGTGTCAGTCAGCGGGACGTAGCCCTTCAGATCAGGGCAGAGAGCCTGGTCCGTGCACACGTACGGGGCCAGAATGACGGCGTCGGAGGCGTAGAGGGACAGCTCACCCTTGGCGGTGCGGCCAGGCGTGCCGGTGGCTCCGAGGATGTCGCCGACGTGGATGGAGTCGCTAAAAGCGCGCAGCTCCGCCTTGCTAAAGTGCTCGTTGACCTGTCGCACGACTTGCAGCGTGACTTCGCCGCTGCGAATGGTGATGAAGAGGATGCGGCCCATGTCACGCGTGCTGACAACACGGCCGCCAACACGCACGTTGTGCGCCGTTGGGTGTTTCTCGTTGACGGCGATGAAATCGTACGCGGTGCGGAAGGCCTGCAGCGGGGTGACGTCGGAGAACGACTGGTAGGCGTTGGGGAAGTCTAAGATCGTGCGCGCCTTGGGCAGCGTGACGTGACCGGCGGTGGCTGTGGTTGTCGCGGCAGCAGCGGCGGGGTGATGATGCTTTGCATGCCCCTCATTGTGAGCAGGGCTGCTGCTCGTCGTACCAGTAGATACTACGCCGGTTGCTGTCCCGTCAGCTTCAGTGGAGGGAGCCTTGCCCTTTTTGTTCTTTTTCTTTCGTGAGGCTTTCGACCCCTTGCTGGTGCCGTCTGCGCCACCGCCAAAGTGAGACGTTGAGGCAACTCCCCCACTGGTATGACTGGCTGCATTACTTCCCGCTTCAAGGCTAGATGTAGGTGGGGCGCTTGCTGTCAGCGGGGAAGGGACGTGTATACCATCAGCAAGAACGTTGCTGGAGTGATTTTGCGATTGCTGTGCTGCTGCTGCTGCTGCTGCTGCTTGTGTAGCTGCACCGCGATATTGCTGCGACAGGGTACTAAGCAGTAACCTAGCCGCCACGCGTGCTGTGGTGCAACGAAACATTGCGTGAAGGGTTTTTTTTGGTAAAGCGAAAGTAAATTCGCCGCTAGAGCAAAAACACCGACCAAGGAGAACAAACTTATGGCGTATGCTAATCGAAATCTCTACAATTGTATTCAAGCGCTCGTGCACTGCAAATTCGTGATGAGGCGTACGTGAGCCAAATGACAAACGAGAGGCAGGGAATTGTTTGGTTTCATTAATAAAATAATACTATTGAACGGAATTAGGCAGGGTGAATACAAAAGTTGATTGAAATGACGCAGCAAACATATGCGGGACCGACCAACTTGCTCAATGTTACATCAGGAGAAAAGAGCGCTTTTTCAGTGTCGCTACCACTAAATACCCAATTCGCTACTCAAGACCCCTATCTGAGTTCGAGTGCAAGCAAGCAACTGAAATGGCTGCACACACAAATGGAAAGCTTTGGCTGCTTCTTTTCCGCACCTACTTACGCGTCAAAACCTTTGCTTAGCATTTTTTTTTTCAGTAGATTTT
>MDUD01001979.1:0-10141 GCA_002216565.1 Crithidia mellificae | reverse complement strand
CATTCAAATCAAAGGGGAAGATTCTTGTTCGAGTGTGTGTGTAAAAAAAAAAATGAAGGGAGGAAGAGCAATATTCAGTCCTTGAAGAGGGACAATATAAATAACAAGCATAGAATTAGAAATGAAGAAAAAGAAGATCTCAAATACCTGAAGCAAAAACAAGACAAAAAAAAAAAGAAATGAAAAGCACTAAAGGTTCTCAACTAAAGAACTATAAGCAGAGAATGCAATACTATTAGTATAGATAGAGATGCTTGAGAGTCGATTTACAGATTTTTGGGAAGTGAGATTAAGTGTAGTGTTGATGGAAGAGAAGCTTAGGAAGAACAAAAAGTAATAACAAAAAAAGCTAAAACAACTGGGAAGACCTAAAGAGAGACCGAAGCAAGAATAACAAAGAGAGAAAAAAAAAAGCAAATAACAACAACAAAAAAGGAAAATTGTTGAAAACGATGGAATAACGGAACGGACAATTGCGTCTCTACAATGAGGTTTCAGAGTCAAGAGACGGTGGAAGAACGACTATAGTACCCGGCGAGTTAAGGCNGTTCTGTTGTTTTCACTTGCTGTTTGCAGATGAGAGAACATGGAAGTGCTAGAGCAGAAATTGCAAGAAATTGTATCCACGACAGCTGCTAACATCCACGACAAATCTTGAAAGCAAATGCGAGTAAAACATGGGTCAAAAAGCCAACAGTGTTCAATGAAACGTTTTTTTTTTACTTTTTTTTTCTCGGTTGTTCGCCAAAGTGCGAAATGACTCTACTTGTTTTCTTTGGATGTTTTATCCAAGGCATAGGTGAGGGGAAAAAAAAGGAAAAGACACGGATGCAGGCAAACAAGGCACGGAAAAGAGAGACAAGATGGGTTGCGAAAAAAAAAAAAGTGAGGGGGCTTAATTGTTTTTCGCGTGAGTATGTGCCTGTCTGAGGCAACTTATTTTTCCTTCATTATCATAATGCAAACTATTTTCTTGGTTGCACAAAAAATTATGTGAGATGCAGAAAAAAAAAAATCTACGCAATCAAGATGAAAGCCACGTTAACTAGGCAGATGCTGCTGATTTGCATGTCAAACAAAATTTAAGTGAAGGAAAAAGTGTGTCAGTTAGCAATAAAAAGGGGGTTTTGAGAGCTTCAGATAGCCGGAGCTCCAAACAGCAACCACCTAAAATATAAAAGGAGAAGCAAACAAAACGAAGTAGAGAAGTAGACTTTAGGCGTTTGAAACAACAAAATTGAGAAGGAAAAGGCAAAAAGCATAGGAGAAAGCTTTAAAGGAAACAAATAAGGAAGACAGAATCCCATGCTTTGCGCGTCAGCAACGCCCTGCTTAGTGGCACGGAGCTCCTATATTCCCTTTCCCTTTTTTTTTCTTATTAGTTCCGCCATGCCTTTTCCCGTTGTCATTGCAATTAATGGAATTTTATCTTTCAGCTCATAACAAAAACGGAAACTATAGACAAAAAAAAGGAAAATAAAGTTGCATTTCACAAAAGCAAAATAGAAGGCATTTGTGAAACGTTTCGGTGCTTCGCTAACGTCTTCTATCTTAAGCTCTATGTTCTTCTTGTTGCGGTTAGTCTTTCCCATTCAAATTCCCTCATATGTTTTTTTTCAATGACAACGACGAGAAATCAGGTGCAGAGCATGTCCGTTTCTGCTCTCTTCACGTTTAAGTAACAGCTCATCATGAAGCAGCAAATGTTTTTCTTTCTTTGTCATTCTCACTGCAAATTCAGACACTAAAGAGGAAATAAAAAACCTTAGCGGAAAGTAGTGAGGCTGAAGAGCGGTTGCATATGTCGAAATTGGGCAAAGCCAGTCAGTGGTGCATCGAAGCTGAGAATAGGCGATTTGAGAAATGGAAGAAAACAAGAAAGAAAAAGATAAGGGTGACACACGACGAAAAAAAAAAAAAGAAAAGAGAACTGGAGAAGTAAAAGTATTTTTATTTGCTCCGACATGCATATGCTAACGGCTGCTGGCAAATGGAGGCTCTGCAAGCCCTCAACGCATGGTGCGCATTGACGGAAAAGAGAGAAGCACAAGCATCGCAGCACATAAGCTCACAGGTAAAAAAAAGAAGAGGGAGAAAAAAATAAACATCGATAAAAAAACATTATAAAAAAAGAGGAAAAATAAGGGAGCTGGCAAAATACGACAAGCAGGTGAAAGGTAAATCGCAGAAGAAGAAGACAAAAAATGCGGATCAGCAGGAGAAAAGGTAAACAATGGAAGCGACGGTGACTCAACAAGCAGAGGTACAGCGAAGTACGTGATGGACGTCGAAAGCAGTCAAAGGGGAAGAAAAGCGAGAACAAGAAAGGAAGCACTCAAAAAAAAAAAAAAACAAGTAACACAAGATTAAACGAGAGGAATGGAAAATATCAGAGTAGCACAAAAGAATACGAAGAGAAATGGGGAAAGGCAAACAAAAAAAGGAGAAAAAAAACACTGAAAGCACAAAAAGATACTTATGATCCGTGGAAATATAATAATTAAGCAAAGCAAAGAAAAAGGCAAATCAAAAAAGAATTGAAGAGAGTTCAAAAACTGTTACAGCACGTGTGCTTACAAACAGTTTTAGGTATATACTCACAAAAACCTATGACCTTGGAAATAGTGCGGTAACGATAAAGGTGGCCGCAGAGCATCTTGAATCCCAAACTACTTTTTAGTCGAATTCTACCTTTTTTCATCTTCTAGTTGAAGACCCCACCATGTGTTTCGACTGTGAGAATGATCGCAGGTTGCGTTGCCTCGCTCTTCACACACACAAAAAAAATCCTACCCTCTGCCCTTTTTTTGTGTGATGCAAGAAGGCCGAACTGCACTTAGTGAAGGCAAAAGGCAATCTGCGCAAGGACAAAACGGAGTAAAAGTCTACTCGCAAAAAAAAAAGTTGTCCCACTTTTTCTTTTTCATTTACCGCAATGAGGTTTCCCAGCATTTATGTTCTCGTTCTCATGCAGCAATCAGAATCAGCGAGTAGCAGATAAAACGTGGAAAGCTCAACATCTGCTTTGTTGCAGATGTTTCCCTTTTCGAAAATCAGCCGCAGAAGTTGCTGAGAGAGCACATAGTTGGTGGAAAGACAGACAGAAAAAGAAACCGTAACGGAACAGAAAAAGAAATGAAAAGGCAGTCAACAAAGCACAGTAGAGGTCTAAAAAATGAAAAGGAAAAGTTGAAAAAAAAGGCGAAGACAAAACGAAAAAAAAGAAAAGGAAAGAGAAAGCAAAAAAAAAGGAATGACGTGTTCGCTAGACAGCAGAAGATGTGACATAAGCGGAAGATGGGAACAACAGGCTCTAAGTACTCCAAGGCAGGTCGAGCAGGAGTGAGAAAAAAAGAAATGGCACAAGCATGCGCCAACCGTATCGCGTAGCAATGACACAATTGACTTACCATGTTGTCAGCTGAAGCGAAAACGGTTGAGACCGTGAAGAGAAGAAAATTTTAACAAAAATTAATCGGGAAGATTAGTTGTAAAAGATTAAAAAAGAAGGTTTTGGAGGAAAAAACAATCAATTAAAAAAAAAAAAAAGGAACAGCAAAGATAAGAGAATTTGTTGAAGAGAGGCACGGCCCTAAGGATGTAAACCCTGATCAGTGAAATTGTCTTGATCCTTCTCCTTTTATTTTTAGCGTTGTCAAGGACTTATCAATTCAGTGATAAAAGCTTTTGGTTGCCTCAGCCGCTATCCGCTCTTTTAAGAGAAGGCAGTTGCGACGTCCGGCGGCGAACAACAAGGCACGCGTGCGACGCAGATGGACCCACACATGTATGTATGTGTGTCTGTTTGTGCGTAGGAAAAAAAGGCATGGCACATCCGATGCGTGTGTGACAACACGCAACGGTAACCAGCACCAACACCCCCTTCCTCTACTACGTCTTCAGAACTCCAAACGTGCGCGCTGCGTTGCGATCGCCGTGGTGGCCGCGCCGCAGGAGACTCCGCTGCTGTTGTCAAGGCTACTCGCCCAGCTGTGGCAGGTCGACCCACCAGCCGCCGTCCCACGCGGGGTGGTCGGCGTGCGGCGGCGCAGGGCGGCGGAGATGCTGTAGAACATCGAACCCTTCTCCTCCGCGGTCATCTTCGTCGAACACTCGGAGGTGCGGCGGAGCTCGTTCAGCTGCCCGCGCAGGTACTCGTTCTCGGTGAAGAGTTCATGCGCGGAGGGCCGGTCTTCCGCGCGCTGGCTCAGCAGCTGTGCACACACGTCCCGCAGCTCCCTCGCGTACGTGCTGGGCAGCAGTGCGTAGTGGCCGTCCTGTACTTTCGCCCGCAGCTCGGCGCGGTTGGTTGCCTGAAAAGGCCCGGTGAGAGCCATCAACTCGTACAGAATCACACCAAGCGCCCACATCTCGCTCTTCAGCGAGTACGTCTCCCCGCGCAGGGCTTCCGGGCTCAGGTAGTACGGCGTGCCGCAGCCCGTCGTGGCTACGCGGTTGCACACCGGCTGCGCGTACTTGCGCGCAAAGCCGAAGTCGCCAAGCTTGATGACGCCCGTGCTGCTCAGCATGATGTTCTCGGGCTTAAGGTCGTGGTGGAGTATGTTGCGCTGGTGGAGGTGGTCCACGGCCATGCAGAGCTGCAGGAAGATGTAGGCCACTTCGCGCTCCGTGAAAGGGTGCTGGATGGCGCGACGACGCCGGATTTCCTGCCGCAGATCACCGCAGTCGACGTACTCCATCAGCAGCAAATCCTCACCGTGCTCGCCCTTCTCCGCGCCTTCCAGTCGGACAATGAACGGCGAGTTGCATTCCCGCATGCAGATAACTTCGCTGCTCACGTGCGAGGCGGGTGGGGTCAGCGGGGAATCGTGGTGGCACGCGGTGGCGCCATCACGCATCACGTTCACCATCGGCGCCACGTACTGCTGCTGCTGCTGCTGCTGCTGAGAGCGAGCTTGCGTGTGGCGCACCGTCGCGATCCAGTTCGGGTCGTACGTGGCCTTCACCGCCAGCAGGCGGTGCTGCACGCAGTCCTCCACAAGAAACACACGGCCGTACTTGCCGTGGCCCAGCTCACCACGCAGCTCGTAGGCGGGCTCGACGGACGTGCCGCTGATGAAGAGCTCCATAGTGTCGTTCAGCGCAGCGTAAACGTCCTCGGGTGGTGGGGTCTCAATGGCGGTCGCGGCGGCTCCTGCGGCAACCGCAGCCGCAGCAGTGGTGGTAGCCGCGGCGGCGGCGGCGGCGGCCATGGAGGGGGGGAGAAGAAAACACGCTTGCGGGTTCTTCGCAAAGTTCAGCTGTTCGCGCTGCTGCTGTTGCTGCTGTGGTAGATGCTGAGGGTTGGCGCACGGTGAGTCGGCGGCGGCGGCGGCGGCTGGGGAGAGGGGCATTATGGGGTCGTAGTTCACATAGTAATCCGCCGGGCCAGCGAGGAAAGCGGGCTGCATGGTTGTCATCACACGTCAAAAGACTTTGATGAGTAAGAGATAAACAGGGCAGACAAAATGAGCAAAGGAAGAAAAAAAGGGGGGAAGCAAAGAACAACAAAAACAACAAAAAGAATCAGGGCAGGTAAAGTGAGCTAGACTTCTTTGCGCAGTAGCCTCAATAACCAGCCTTCTTCAACAAGTTGTTTTTTTTGTCTTCTTTTTTCTTTAATGTGATCGTGATGAGTGAGCAGAAAAATGCAAACCGACGTAAGCTGCTGCGAGAAAAAAAGTAAAGAAAACGGCTCTTTTTTGCACCAGCCTATTTTTTTTTTGCACCAGAGAACTGAGAACAACAGACTTGCAGTGGGAGAACAGTAAAACTGTATTGAAAATTAGTGGCTGAGCGTGCCAAGAGAAGGTAGAGGGGATTAGGGTCTTTATTTTTATTTTGAGACAATTAAAAAAACGGGAAAAAAAATCTTTCTTTAGTTTGATAATTGAAAATAGTACACAAACAGAAAGGAAGAGTGATAGAGGGGAGAAAGATCAGTCGATGTATTGAAAGGAAGATCAGAAGAATAGTAACAAAACAACAACAGTAGAAAGGGCAAATCAGTAACGGGGAAAAAAATTCAGAAAAAGAAAAGAGTTGGAAAAAAAAGTGGTCGTAGGAAAAAGAGAAAGTAAACGGAAGAGGAGTAAATGTATAAGTGGCTGAAAATATAGTGAATAGACAGGGGGGCGATAGCGCACAGGCACGTAATTGGGTCGACGCACACAAAGGATAGGGAAGCTAGGAACGAGGGGAGCACACAAAAACAATTTACGGAGAAATATATAAATGTGTGATTTTGTGCTTATCAAGTCAATAAACTGGGTTCAACAACAAGAAAGCGCACGCAAGATCAGAGAGCAGCCTGGCGGTTTTATCAGTCGGATATAAATAGAATTAACCTCTTTCCCTTTCTTCTTTTCTTTTTTATGTGTTTTTGACCTTCCGATAAGAAGAAGAAGCAGGAAAAGGAGGTGTTAAGCGGTAGAGTATTGCGAGGGAGAGAAAAAAAAAAAGAACTTCACTGAAGGTGAGGGTAGAGGGATGAAAGCAAAACACGCAGAAAAAAAAAGAGGGTGCTTTCTCCTGATCTGTTACTTGATCGTCGTGAAATGATTTCAAAAGGCGGCTTTCGCTTTCGGGCGAGGCGGAGACTCTCGACGGATATTGAATCGAAGTCTTGAGGAAAAGGAAAAACTTAAGGGAATGAGGGTACACACACTGGAGGAAACGCTCGTCTGCTCAACGTTAGCGAAACTCGATAAATAGGGGAAAAATCAAAACGAACGATTAAGTAGGGGGCAAGTAAAACAGAGAATCCGAAGGGGTATAATGGGAAGAGGAGAGAAACGGGAATCAAACNACGATGCACAGAAACGCAAAACCAAGGATGGCGAGTAAAGTCTTTAAACGCCAAGGTAAAAAGAGTTTTGAAAGTGAAAAAAAAAATGAAAAAGAATAATCAAACACACAAAACAGAACCAAAATCAAAAAAAAAAAGTTTGCAATACACACACCAATAATAAAGACAGGAAGTCAAACAACACGAGCAAAAAAAAAAAACTGATAAGCAAAGTTCAAAATTTAGATAAAGAAAATAGTACTAACGCGGATAGAGAAAAAAAATACGGAGTTAAAGGACTATCAGATGTGGAGCGCGCTAGTTGTTGGCAAGCCTGCTAGAGCGTACACAAAATACAGCCACTTTAACAACAACAACAAAAAAGGACGGGAAGAGAGGAAAGTGGAGAGATAAAAACAAGATTTGGAATGAAAGGAGAACAAACTGCAGGGAATGCAGAAGAGACCAAGGAAAGAGAAAACAAACAAAACGAAAAAAAAAAAGATAGTCTAAGTTGTTAGACGCAGTCTGGTTGGCCTTCAGATCAGACTGAGATGAAGCGTTCGAAGACTCTTCAATGGAATAATAGTACAAGCGAAGGGAAAAGGAAAAGAGAAACAACAACAACAGGGAAAAAAACAAAAGATACGAGGAAAACACTGCAAACTAGCGAGATAGAGACGTATAGAAGCTAATTTTGTTTTATGTTCGTCGGGAAGAATAACGGATAAAAAAAAAGTATAAAAACCTAACCAAATAAATAAAGAGGGAAAAAAAATTGATGAGATATAAATTAGAGTGCTTAAAAGACCCTATTTTCGAATAAAAAGAAAAAGGGTAGGTACCTTTATTAGAATGATATATAAAGTGTTATATAAGAAGACAAAAAGAAAAAGTCAATGCACTCAAAAGAACTGAAAAAGACAACGCACACAAAAGACGTGACAACAACGAGAAAAATGGTAGAAAAAAAAGCTCGCTACAACAGAGTCACGCGTCTCCTTATTGGTATTTTCTTTTCCTCTAGTCTTGGTTGTCAATACTTCTGTGGCAGGTGGTTGCTGTTTGGAAAGGAAAGGACAACAGGCAAAACCCAAAACTAGCAACAGTGAAAGCAAAGAGAAACCCCAAGAAGAAGCAAAAGGACAGAACCTGCACTAAAGCTAAGGTACTGTTTACTTCCGCACACTAAAAACAAAATTGCGAATACTTATTTTTAAAATAGGTTTTCTTCTTTTCGTTGTTCTCTTTGCAATTGTGCACACATATAATTGTGAGGCTTGTTGTTAGTCTTTGTTTCTTTTTGTTCTTGTGAGTGTATTTTTTTTAGCTGTTTAATGATCTTCAACGCTGAGATGCTAAGTAGCAAGAGAGCACAAAAAGAGTGGGGAAAAAAAGCAAAGGAAAGTCGATCGCGTGGCGCTGCTTTCCGTATGTGTTTTTCTTTTGTTGTGAAGCCGTTGGCAATAGCAATTACAATTAGTTTTTAAAAGTGGCCGTTAGCAAGTGAAGCGTCAATTAAAATGAAAGTGAAATACTCAAGAGCAAAAGGAAAAGAAAAAAAAATAGGACGCGTTACTTATATAAAGCGTGTTAGGTAAGCTGGTTTATTATTACTAGAATTCACTCACAACCCCAACTTGGCGTGAATACTACGAAAAGAAAAAACCGGGGCAGAAAAAATATATATGAATTAAGAATAGAACAAGTAAAAAAAAAACTCACTTGTAATCGAGAGCTGCACACGAATCAAGAAAAAGGTACCGAAGCGACACCTCTATACTGAAGCGTTGATGGTAACAAAACAAGGAATCGTATGCGGCGGCAATGTTATTATTGTTTATAGGCGCCAAAACACGGGAGCGTTGATATAAAAATTCCGTTTTTGTTGTTGTTATTTGTTGAAGTGCCCTTGTTTGCTGCTTAGGTGAAACACAACGGTGACACTGAAAGGATCACGCTTCCTTATTAATAGATAAGCGACGAGGCGAGAAAAAGAAAAACAAAAGAAAGTGTTGAGGGAACAAAACAAGTGGTGGACTGTTTGGTGGAAAAAAAAATCAATGCTGTCCGTTGCTTTTCNGATATAGCGCAACTGCTTCAATGGAACGCAGCGTACCGTTAATTAAAAAAAGGAATTGAAAAACAAGGAGAATGCAAAGAGTGATGGAGACGAGGTTCAGTAGCAGAAATAAAAGAAGAAAAAAAAAAGAAGAAAAAAGAGGGGAAAAAAGGGAAAAAAAAGGGTTTATACGTTGTCAGTCGGAATGTTAAGTCTGTTGATGAGAGAGCAAGTCGAAGACGATGCAAACACCCAGACAAGAACACAGACACACGTTTACGGCTGCTGGATTTCTTTTCAACAATGTTACTAGCAGACCAAAGGCAATCCGCAAGAAGAACTTGAAAGTGAAAAGCACTCTTCTTACTTTTTCGAACCTTGACGTCAACTAGCAGATGTCGTTTAACAAAAAAAAAAAGTTTTTTTTTTCCTAATCCAAGAGCAGCTGGTAACGCAGTGTTGGTGGCAAAAGGGAAGTAAAGATGAGGCACCGCAGGTTTCCTTTTTTTTTTTTTAAGATTCACAAAGGAGATCTCTTTTACGGAAAGTTCCAAAATTCTGAGCGTGTACAAGTGGACAGAACGCAAAACAAACGTAATTTGCCAGGGAAGGGATGGAAAAGAAAAAAAAGAGGCGAAGGTTTAAACGGGGAAAAAGAAGCGAGAAGCAAAAACTGGGGAAAAACGATACAGCAAGCAGCTTAATCGAATATGGAGAGAGAAGGAGAGCGAGGCGAAAAAGGGACAACAAAAGCGCCTCCTCTACCAATCCGTCAATCGTCAAGCCTAACAAACCAACACGTCGGCAAACGTAAAACCCGAGGAAAAAAAAGGGAGGGAAAATGGAGAAGAAAAGGAAAAAAAGGAAAAACAGAAAAAAAAATGAAGGGATAACAACCAAATAAAAAAGCAACAGAAAACGAGAGTTCTTGTAACTTATTAGTCGAGAATCCAACTTCTTTCTTTGCCTCGTAGAAATGAATTGAGTGGAGAAGTGTGAGTAGGGAAACGGGAAAAGCACGACAAAACTCGCGAGAGGTTTATTTCTTGCTTTTTCTTCTCCTATTTACCAAAGATAAAAAGAAGAGGCTTTAATTTTGTTGAATTTTTTGAGCGGCAGAAAAAGAGGAAGGATGTTGTTGTTAAAGGAACGCTGGAGTGGTAGTTTAGAATGTTTAAGATGTTTAGAGATGTATTCCTTTAAGTTTTGGTGTTATTGACCTGTTCAGCCAGCCAATAATACGAATAAAAAAAAAATGATTGTATGTATGTATGTGTGTGTGTGTGTGTGTG
>MDUD01001973.1:0-14924 GCA_002216565.1 Crithidia mellificae | reverse complement strand
AAACCTAAGTTGCAACACTTTTATTGAAGCTGACTTAAAAAGTTAAGATTCTGACTTGGGTACGCTGCAGTGCGTTCTCATTGTAAAATAAATGGTGAACCTCTGTTCAATAGTGTGGTTAAAAAAAAATGTGTTCCAGGTGTTTTCCTCACTTTAAGCGTTTGCTCGCCTATCCGGCGAAAAACTCATTTAGTGGCAATTAACCCTCAGGGGAATTACGATCACTTCTGTGTGGTATAGACAGAAGGTGAATTGTTGCCGTCAACAGCTAGAAACAACTCAACAAACACTCACCCCTCTGCCGTCTCCCTCTTTCTTGCTAATTAATTCCACTGTCACTAAAACGTTTACATTTTCAAGTTTACGATTAATGCTAAAGCTGTAAAAGTTCTTTGTATATTTTTCTTTTCAACAAAATATATAATCTATCAGGAATACAAGCTCTTTTTTATCTCCTGTTTATATTATAAGAATCGTGGCGACTATGACGATGGAAAGTACAGATGCCAGTCTGGACAGAGAGTCGCTGACATGCCGAATATGTAAGTCAAACGCAGTGTTGTTTTACAAGGACAAGAAGCGTCCCTATTTCCAGTGTCCTGTGTGTCAGTTAGTCTTCGTTCCAGCTCAATTTTTTCTGTCTCCCGAGGATGAAAAAGCTGTTTATGATTTGCACGACAACGTATCCGGCGACGCTGGATACGAGAAGTTTCTTTCGCGTGCCGCTGCGCCGGTGCTGGACTACGTCACAAAAAATGAGGACGCCTTTCAAAAAGGGCAGGTGGTTAAAGGCCTTGACTTCGGCTGTGGTCCTTGCCCTGTTCTTGCAAACATGCTGTCTTCGTCGCCACACAACATAGCAGTGGACCCATACGATCTTTATTACTACCCACAAAACGCCCATTTTCTTGATCGCAAAGATTACTATTTTTTTGTAACTGCTACGGAGGTTGTAGAGCATTTATCCGATCCCTTAACGGTGTTGCAGCAGCTGTGGAATTGTTTGCAATTAAATGGCGGTATTTTGGTCATTATGACAAAAAGAGTGGAAGGAACAATAGAAAAGTTCAGAAATTGGCATTACATTCGCGACCCCACGCACATAACGTTTTTCCACGCGCAGACATTTAAATGGCTTGCTGAATATTTCACCGCGGCTGATGTAATCTGCACAGCAACTTTTATCAGCGCCGACGTTGTCACGTTGACAAAAACGAAAGCGCAAGTCTGATTGCATGCTTTTAATGCTTTAATTTGCATTTCAATTTATGAGATCCGACAAATTCTAAGTTTATTACCCCTATCTGGTGTTAGTACCCTCTTGCCCTGAAATCTGGTGTTTGTCTGTGTGATGGTTTTCTCGCTGTCAAGTGTGTGTCGCTTGACTAATACGAAGCCGCTGCAAAAACTGATCTTTGGAGGTAAATACATTTACCTCTCTTTTCGACATTTGTAAATGGCTTTGGCCACAGAGTTCACATTGTTTGTTATTCCAAAAACCTTTAATTTTTTTAAATTCGCGCAAGGTGTAATTCTGGTTCATTCACCGTATTTCTTGTTTTTGCGTTTTCAGTGGCCAGCGCGGTGTACTCGTATTAACCTTTTTTTTTTTAATTAAGCTTACTTGCTGTTTATTCTAATCAGAATTTGGCAGTACACTAAAAAGCTTCTTTAGTTTGAAAGACAAATTGCCAAATCAGAGAACACAGCATTAAGAAAACAAAAAGACTTAAATTAAACAAAGGAACCTACATATTAGCAATTTTTATTTACAATTCAACAAATCCAGTTGTTGTCGGCGAAAAACGTATCTTGTCAAATCAGAGAGATTTCTGCCCCTCTTTGCTTTGAATGCCGCAATATAGCAAAAATAATGGAAAACTCTTAACTTTGCCATCACGCTGCGCTTCAGAAACAAGCGAAATAGAAAGGCAAATAATGTAGCTAATTTTCGTTACTCAACTGGTTTACAAATGTTTCCCATTATTAACACGTGTATAAGCACGGTTAAAAAAAAAAAAAAGAACTAAATAACGCTGTGATTATCAAACTTATTGTTTAATCTCTCCTTCTTCCTCTTCCTTCTTGTGCCACTCCCGCGATTGCACAATAAAACAACAACAAAAAACTATATGCTTAATCTCACAATACAACAGAAAACTCCTTAAGAGCTTAAATCTCACGCACCCGCATTCCGCTTCTTTGCTTCTTTCTTTTGTATTTTAAAGTGTAACTAAAAAGAACAAACGAGAGAATTCTGTTAGCAGAAAGAACTATCAAAAAAAAATTTCTTTCTTCTCAGCATCCTTTTTTCTGTCAAAAATTGTTTCTACTCTTATCTAAGTCTTTTTTTTTTCTCAGCTTTCCCCAACATCAGTGTGTTTTCAGTCTTTTCTTTGTCGTACGGTAGTCCGCGAAATTTAAAAGTCCCATATTTTCTTGTACCTTATCAAAACACGCAGCTTCAAATATACACTGCTTATTTTGCAGCTTGTTGGATTTAAAGCTTAATTGGTTTATAAGTGGTTTCTGTTCCCCACAACTTAGTGTTTTTCTTATTTTTTTCTGTCAACAGTAAAGCATGGGCATTTCGGGATTTAAAATGCCTGCCACTGAAAAAGAATGCGACCTGGTGCCACTGCGTAAGGAGTTTGAGAAGACGAAGGTTATTCAGGAAACCACGTACCTCACCTTTAAGGGCCTGGAGACGCACGACGTGTACAACTGCTGCTGCCCCTTCACCATCGATGGCGTCCGTCACGTCTTCGGCCGCTGCGAGCGTCGCAATGAGTGGGTGAACTCTTTTGTTCGCCTGTTTAAGGAAACCGGCAAGGACGAGTTCACGCTGGTGGATCACGCGATGCAGTGGCAGCTGGAGGATCCCTTCATCGTGAAGATCCAGGGCGAGACACTCTTCGGTGGCGTCCGTGTCACCAAGGACCACAGCAAGGTCAGCGACTACTTCTGCGATTTCTACCGCGGCGAGGTGCACGACCTCAAGTACTTCACTTCGGGTCCGAAGAAGATGAAGGACATTCGTCTCGTCACGCTCGCCGACGGCAAGATCGGCATTTTCTCACACCACAAGACCTCTCACAGCTGCATTACCGGCTTCATCACTATCGACTCGTTAGACGATCTCTGCTCCACCATCATCGACGCGGCAAAGCCGATCGATCACACGCTCTTCGGTGATGCGTGGGGCGGTGTCAACCAGCCCTACCTGCTGTCCTCCGGCAAGATCGGTTGCATCTCGCACCACGGCTACCTTGACAAGGACGCCGAGGGTGAGACAATCAACGTGTACTGCATCACCTCTTTCGTGTACGAGCCTTCGACCAACAAGTGCTACGACTTTAAGATCCTCGGCACCAAGAACTGCTTCCCTGAGTACCCGCCAAAGGCGCCGAAGCTGATCGACTGCGCCTTTGTCTCCGGCATCGTCATGCGTGAGGACGGCAAGTGCGACCTCTACAGCGGTATTGGCGACACCCGCGAGGGCCGCATGGTGGTGGACTACCCGTTTGAGGGTCATGGCAAGATTGTGGACGATCTCGATTTTTAAGTAGTGTAGCGAACGTGTTTTCCAAAACAACTTTATGTTTTCACCCTTTTTTTTGTTTTATCTCTTTACCACCACCTTAATTATCCTCTTCCCTCACCCACACACATCTATTTTATGATTGTTTGTTTTTACTCACCAGTGCCGTTATATTTGTTACCAAAAGAAAAAAAATCTGAATCGACGGAGTCGCTCACAACTCTATATATCCACTTCCTGTCTCTTTCTTCGATTCGCAATATATAGTTATTTATTTAGCCCCTTTTTTCTCTTTGTTTTCATCCAGTCGAAGCGAAAAGCGGGCGTCAACTCCCGAGACGTGTTGTGCGAGGCACTTTCACTGTACCTGAAGACTGGTGTAATCCTCCGCAACGTTAAGTCGAACAAAACTGCGTTGTCAGAGCGGAATTACGCTCGCTTTCTGTCTCGGTTGCTGTTTTCCTATAAAGAAACAATACACATGTGGCGCGAAGAAAACTTTTACTGCTTACTAACCCAAATTCTAACCCGGTTTGCAAGCGGTGACCTCAAACGGCAAGACTGATTTCCGCTTTATTTTTTTCGTTTTCTTTCGTTCTCTCAGTCCAGGCGTTTGCAAGGTGAGGTTTTCTCTTTGCATTCTCTTTTTTTTGTTTTTTTACTTTTTGGTCCTTTTATTAATTTACTCTCCTCGTTTGAGAACTCCGTGCAGATTTCGGTGAGAATCGTTTATGTTTTTCTGCATTAGAAAACTCAATTGTTCTTTCGAAATTCTATTAAACAAAATCAGTGATGCTTAACAGTGAAGTGCTTCAAGCGAAAGTGTTCGTTGCTTATGACCTTGTTTTATCCCTACAACCTGAATTGTCATTTCGCGTACAACATTCATACTTCGTAAAAGAAAAAAAAGGATTTTATATGGATTGAGATGAGGACTCAGCAATATGAGAAAAAAGTGTAACAGAGTTTTCTTTCAAGTGTGTGTTAGTGCTTTTTGAACTCTGACTCGTATCTGAAATAAAAGCATTGCTGAGACAGCAGAGATGCGACGGAGCCTTTATGTACAACATTTGCAGTCGGTTTTTATTTGTTTTGTAGGCGACAAAGGCAGGGGTGAAAGAGAGAGAAGAACAGCTTCTTGTTCTCTGCTAATGCAACACGACAAACCAACAAAAAAAATTTGCTACGCGGAGAAACGAGTAGAATTGGGTAGAAATTCTCATTGATCACTCTCCTGTCAAGCATACTTAAGTTTTCGCTTCCGCGCTGCCATCGGGTGATTTTTCTTCTTCTATACATAACCACTCCTCTTTTTCTTGCCTCTTTTTTTTTACTCTTCTCTGCTTCCATTTCAATCACACGATACGCGCCTACTTTCGAATAAAATCGTTTTTTTTTCAATTTACAAGTCCAACGATATGCACCTCAGGCATTACATCAAATAAACAAAAGAGTAAATTGAAAAAGAGAGGAGGAGCTTGCATTGCTTAAGATGGGCTTGCTCAATACAAAACCGTGCTCGCTTATTCCAGCGAAGGAAGCGTTTGAGCGGGAAAAAAAGATTTATGATAAGAGACTGCTCACGTTCGATGGCGTGAACGGGTACGATGTCTACAACTGCTCTGTTCCCTTCACCTACGAGGGCAAGACGTACATCTTTGGCCGTGTGGAGAAGAAGGATGAGTGGGTGCATTCAAACAGTATTCTTTTTGAAAAAACAGGGCAAGACCACTATACCAGGGTCTTGCCGTCTCTCACGTACAACCTGGAAGATCCGTTTGTGGTGAAAATCCACGGGGAGATGGTTTTTGGCGGAACACACGTAACCAAGAACGGCGGTAAGGTTGTCGATTACCGCTGCGAGTTTTACAAAGGAACGCCGATGAACCTGAAGTACTTCTCATCTGGGCCATCCAAGATGAAGGATATCCGCTTGGTGGAGCTGGCAAACGGCAAGGTCGGCGTCTTCACCCACTTCCGCACGGAGGGGTCGTGCCTTACTGGATTCGCTACAATCGATAAGGTGGAGGACCTGACTGTAGAGGTGATCAATTCGGCAAAACTCATCAACCATCGCCCGTTTGGCGATGCTTGGGGAGGTCCTAACCAGGTTTATCGCCTGACGTCCGGCATGCTAGGGTGCATCTCGCATCACGGCTACCTGCTAGACCAGGTCGGCGACACACAGCTGCGAATCTACGCATGCACCTCGTTTGTGTTCGACCCCGCCACCTTCGACGTGCACAACTTCAAAATTATAGGCACCAAAAGCTGTTTTCCACCATGCACGCCGAAGCTGCCACGTCTGATTGATTGCGCATTCGTATCTGGCATCGTCATGCGCGACGATGGTAAGTGCGATCTTTACAGCGGCATCGGCGATGTTGCGGAGGGCGTTATCACCATCGACTACCCATTCGAAGGCTACGGTGACCTCATTGATGACGTAGCGTTCTAATGCAGGGAGCCGGCATTGGTGTCAACAAACGCCTCTGCGGATTTGACCACACATATTCGTAAGCATCGCTTTCACAGTAAGCAGCTGGTAGCGTTAGCATACGCACCCAATCACTCACCATYAAGGGACAGGGAAAGGAAAAAGCAGTGGCCACGTCTAGCGCTCAACAGTGCGTCACTTGTGACCTCCTTCTCGCTTTCCTCACTTCAGCATTGAACCGATGAAAATTGTATAAGTTATATTATATATTTAAATTTATTCCTATAAACACAGTGACCTTAAACGAAAAAAGACGAAAAATGCTATCCCATCGTTCTTCAGTGGCTGAAGAGTGACTGCTTTACTGCCGACAAAATAACAGTAGCGGATGTATGTACGGCTCTTTACAAAAGTATGGTTTGGAGCGTCTGCTGTAACGCGAAAAGTTTTTTTCGCCTTGTTTTAGGCAAAGATGTGGCCATCAATTCTTTTTTTTTTCCGTTTTCCCGTTTTTACTATTGTTTCGTGCTTTTATAACGTCCACATCAAAAAGGGAAAAAGAATTGTAAAAAAAAACAAACCTGAAAGGCTTAGTGATCATTGCTGCAGAGTCAATGTGAAGGAGAGAAACACGGATTTTTTTTACTATAAAACGTTCACATATATTCATTCACGTTCAAGTGTCAATCTTTTCTTCGTTTTGTTTTGTTCTGCAATCTTTCTATTTCTCTTATTGTTTATCATACTACACGCAAAGAATTCTGAAAGTAGCCTTTAACAGACCATCTATTTCGTGTTTTTTCTCTTCCTCCTAACTTTTTTGCATGTTTGTTACAGGTTTCTGTTTGAGCTTTCATCGTCTTTTTCCGCACTTTCAGGTTTCTCTGCGCGGGCTAGCTTTAAGCTTTAAGTGATGCGACACGAAGCTACTCCGCACTTTTCAATCCATTTATTATTATTATTATTTTTTTCCATCCTTTTCTCCGTGTTTCACGCGCCATCAACAAGGCTTGCTGCTTACTAATTATCAGCAGCTGCATCTAAGTGTAACGTAGGGCGACTCAGTGAGTAGTCTTGCAAAGCTACAACAAATGAAAGAGAGAGATCGAAGTTCGATGAGCGCAAGGGCAAGGATGAGCTTTGCGAACATAAACAAGCACGGTAATGCAGCGAGCGCTTACATTCTGTAGACGAGTCTCGCTCTGCAAAGACGACAAAGGATTTTGTCATCGTCGTGCTTTAGCCTCCCGCGACAGTACGCATGTTAAATATTTCTTTAAAAAGGCTTCTGCCAAATCACCGTTGCATTTTAGACTGGTGAGAACGCTTATGCGCGTTGACCTACATGAACTGCAAGTTTTTGTTTCAAATCTATTCTTTTCTTCCCTCTGCTTTTGAGTGTGGCCTTTTTGCTTCTCGCTTTTACATCGTGGATTCAAATATATATCATTACCGTTGCCAAAGGCATTTCCTGTGCAACATTCTGTATCTTTTCCTTTTTTTTTGCTTTCAGCTTAGCTTTGTTCGCCACGTCTTCTCTCTACGAACAACCGAAAATACAACTGCCACCTTTAGTCATCAAGACAAACAATCTTCCTCTTTACGTTGACTATAAAGCCGCAATTCTTTTTCTGTTCAATACACTTTGTTTTCCTCTTTTCAAACGAAAAGTGTGCCTCTAGAAGGGTGCGTTGAAAGCGACGATCGACAAAGCTTTGTTTCTTGCTGAAAAACAGGCAACTCACAAAAACTCCCACCTTTGTACTCTCAACTAGCTATTTTATTCAAGTTGACCCCCCAAATAGCAGAAAAAAGGATTTATACATACCTCTTTTCACCTTTCTTTCTCATCCGTATATTTCTCCGTGAAAGTATACACTTACAAATCAGACAACATCAACAAAAACTCGATCACAATTTGCACCATCAAAACAAAACAAGAAGAGGTGTAAGCCGCAAGCGTGAAGTTTTCATCGACGCTGCTGCTCAATACTTTTAGCTACACACACGCACACACACCGCAAACAAGCAAGATGAGCACGTTCGAAAAGGTCAAGGAGGAGAAGCTCGAGTTCGAGAAGAACTGCGATCAGTACATTTACGATAAAGCACTTCTCACCTTCAAGGGCGTCGATGGCATGGACGTGTACAACTGCTCCGTCCCCTTCAAGTACAAGGGCAAGACGCACATCTTTGGTCGCGTCGAGCGCCGCGCTGAGTGGGCCAACTCTTTTGTCCGCCTCTTCGTCGAGACCGGCAAGGACGAGTTCACGCTGGTGCCGGGTGAGTTCATCTACCAGCTGGAGGACCCCTACGTCTCCAACATTGATAATGAAATGATTCTCGGCGGCACGCACATCCGCAAAACCAACAACCGCGTCTTCACCTACTACTGTGACTTCTTCCGCGGGACGGCAGAGAAGATGAGCTACTTTACGACGGGTCCGGACAACATGAAGGATATTCGTCTTATCAAGCTCGCGAACAACAAGGTTGGCGTCTTTTCTCGCCCCAAGACCGCCGCACACTCTTCCATCGGCTTCACCGTCATCAACAACGTGGATGAGCTGACCGCGACGGTGGTGGAGGAGGCGTTGCCGCTGAACGTCATCCACACCGGCGCGTGGGGTGGCGTCAACCAGGCGTACCTGCTGAGCTCGGACAAGATCGGCTGCATTGGCCACTACAGTTATCTGGACCTTGACGAGGAAGGCCAGCAGATCACCGTGTACACGAACTACTCCTTCGTCCTCGACCCCTACTCGCGTGAGGTGGAGGATGGCCGCATCATCGGCACGAAGGGCTGCTACCCGAAGTGCGCCCCCAAGGTGGAGAAGCTGCTGGATTGCGCTTTCACGTCCGGCATTGTCATGCGCGAGGACGGCAAGTGCGACCTGTACAGCGGCCTCGGTGATGCTCACGAGGGCCGTATTACCATCGACTACCCGTTTGAGGGCCACGGAAGCGTCATCGACGATTTGCACTTCTAAGCTGAGTCTGTCCTGAAGAGGAAGCGGGAGAAGAAAAGAAAAAAGAATTGAAGTATCCGTGATGTTATTCTCTTCTTGTTGTGGTTTTCTTCTAAATTTTTTTTTTGTGTCGCGCCTTGAAGCCTCTCCATTCCTTTTCCCTTTTCTCTTCTTTTTCTTTTCTTTTCTCGACTACCCAAAGAACGCTGTTGAGAGAAACGACAACATCCCCTTTTTTTTCTCTCTCACACTGCAGCAGTCAAAACCCGCAGACGTCTTGAGCATTTGTTGTCTTCCTTTCTCTCTCTCTCTGTCTTCCTCACACTCAGTTTTAATTCGAGTTACTGTGTGCGACTTACCGCACGGAACTCGTTCGAATCCGCATGGGGAAGTCAAAGGGAGAACCACAACATTGGCAGCAAAGCTAAAAAACAACAGCAACAACAACGTCTTTTTGTTTATTGTATCGAATTCTCACCATGAAGGCAAGCTTGGCGGCGCAGCTCAAAACGTCACAATACACTTTCCAGTGCTTGACGAGGGCAAGCAAGGTTTGCCGTGCCTCTTAAGGTAAGGGAAAAAAAAACAAAAATGCAGGGACTGAATCCGTGTATTTTTATATCTGGACTTATCAAACCTATCTTTTTTTTTGTGCTGAGAAAAGGTGAGATTTCTGAGGCTCGCTTTTCTATTTTCTTTTTTTTTTGATTTGAGAAAACAAAATATATATACTATCAATACTATCTTCGCTCGATGCTTTTGAAAATGCTTTTCTTTTTCTGTTTGTTCAGCCACGCCTTCTGAGTCATGCAGTCGTTTCAATATTTATACAGCTTGCGTTACAGTAGACTCAAAGTGCGTGTGTCAGTTTGTTCAATTTACGCACGAGGGAGACTGCTGGGCTGCCTTGCGTCTTTTTTCCAATCCCTCTTCACTCTCCTTTTTATTTTAGGTGATCTTTTGGCAGATGCTCAGTTTGCTAACACAGCGTCTGGCTAGAGAGGAGTGGTGAGTTGTCCTTCCCATTTCCTTTGCCTGTCGCTAAACAGCGTTCTGATCGAAGTGAGACCAATATCGGAGGAAAAAGAAAAGACCAATCGACGGCAGGAGACAGAGGTTTCTTTTCACTTTCTAATCTGAAGCACTTTAGAAAGTGCTCCTTTTTTCATTTTGAGAAAAGACTGTCTCTCGGCGACAGAACAAACAACCGACTCAATTAACAAACAAACATACATACAGGAAAAAAAAGGTTTCATCTTTGTTTTAGGTCTTTCTATGAAACAAGCTTGAAGTTCGCCGGTGAACTATACCTCGCAATCTATATATACACATGGTGGTTTCCCACATACAACCGTGTAGCTTCATCTATCTCATCTTCGCTCGATTCGAATCAAAAGGTCAAAGCCAGGTTTTTTTTTTTAATTGGCTGAAGTCCACGCGTAATTGCCATTTACTTTTCTTGTTTTCTCTCTTTATGTTCTTGTGATGTACGTGCGACGCTTTTGCGTCTTGGGTGTCTTTGTTTTTTCCTCCCTTTTTTCATGTTTTTTTTTTGTTTTAGCTTTTTCCCTTTTGTTTGTATCACTTGCTTCTGCGTAGCTAATATCCTCAGATGATACCTAAATTGGCCTATCCAGCAAAGCAATAAATTTGAAAAAAAAAAAAATGTGATCGGCAAACTTCGCCTGCTGCCGTTTACAACATTTGGGGCAGCTTGTTGTCTCCACCTTTACCGGAAGGGGAGAAGCTGAAAGAAACCTTTTCCCCTCCATTTGCTATGTGGAAGAAGGACAATACAGCTCTCTCACATTTGGAAATAGACAACCACCTTATGATGCTTCTTGTGTTCCCCCTTCCCCTCGCACTTTAACAAGGCCGCTGGTCCATCATCCATCACTTGCTTTAAGTTGTTGCGAAAGAAAGGGAGAGAGGGAGCCACGGGCACGACTCAGTACAAAAATTAGGACTCCACTATCAGGCAAATACGTTGGTTTCTTTTTCCTTGGAAGAAAGCAGCTCCTGTGTAATGCGTTCGAAAAAAATCAAATGAGGTGAAAACATCAGCCCGCATGACATCAATACTGTCTTGTTCTCCTAATGTGCACCTTGCATTCCTCTTCTTTTTCTTCTTATTTACAACGTTCAACGACATTTTTGTCTTGTGAGTTTCTCCCGCCCATATCACTCGGAATCAAATGCCAAAGGACTTTGATTACTTTACCTTTCATTGAGCTTACCTTCTTTTCTCAAGCCCTTTTTTTTTTTCATTCATCTCCTCTTCTGTGTGCGTGCATCAACGGCAACATCAAAAACGAAAGTCGTTAGCAGCCAGTTGTTTTCTTCACCTAACACACAGATAATCTATCTTGTTGAAGCAGCTACAGACAAACACAAAAATACCTTTTTTTCTCAATCATACTATATTCATTTTGCGCCGACAACAGTAGCATCAACATTGTCGATTGCAAGCATACCAAACCCCTTTCCTTTCTTTCGAACGTACAAACATTATCGCCCAAAAGAAAGAAAAAATAAGCTACAACAACGACGCAGGCCGCCTTCTCGCACCGCACAGAGCAAGGAGCGAAAATGAAACAAATGAAGGCAGCGTTTGAGGCGAACCGGCGCGTTTACGAGAGCGTGCTCCTCACCTTCAAGGGCGTGGATGGCTTTGACGTCTACAACTGCTCTGTCCCTTTTTACTTCAAGGGCAAGCACTACATCTACGGCCGGGTGGAGCAACCGAACTTGTGGGCTTCGTCGTACGTCCGCCTTTTTGAGGAGACGCAGAAGGATGTCTACACCGTCGTGCCCGGCTTCTACCTGCAGCTGGAGGACCCGTACATTGCAAAGGTGAAGAATGAGATGATCTTTGGCGGCACGCACGTCCGCAAAGACAAGGGCGAGATCAGCACCTACTACGGCTACTTCTACCGCGGCAACCCGGAGGAGCTGACCTACTTCACAACGGGTCCGGACTACATGAAGGACATCCGTGTGGTGCAGATGCAGGACGGGCGCGTCGGCGTTTTCTCGCGTCCACGCCAGGGCAACAAAGCCTCCATCGGCTTCACTGTACTGAACTCGGTGGATGAGTTGGGAGCGGAGGCGATTGCCAAGGCCCCGCCATTAAACATCCTCTCCGACGATACCTGGGGCGGCGTTAACCAGGCGTACCAGCTGTCGGACGGAAAGATTGGCTGCATTGGCCACTACAGCTTCGAAGACAAGGACGCCAACCAGAAGCCCCTCAGCGTCTACGTGAACTACTCTTTCGTCCTCGACCCCGACACCCGCGAGATTCACGAGCGTCGCATCATCGGCACCAAGAGCTGCTACCCGCCGTGTGAGCCAAAGATGCCTTTCCTGGCGGACTGCGTCTTCACCTCGGGCATCGTCATGCGCAAGGACGGCAAGTGTGATCTGTACAGCGGTGTGGGGGATCGCTACGAGGGCCGCATCACCATCGACTACCCGTTTGAGGGCCACGGCCAAATCGTCGGCGACTTTGTCTTTCCTGCCCCGTCGTCCCTCTAAGCCGGTGCGAAGGGGAGCGGGGCATTTCATTGAATTTGCGGACGGTCAAGGGTGTCTCTTGAAAACGGAGCAAAACGGATAAAAGGGACGCAACAAGAGTTCAATTCCCCGCCGCGTTTGCGTCCCTCCGTGTACCGCCTTTTTTTTTTCTGATTGCTTTAACACCTCCCAAAAAACCCAAATCCTTTTTTTCGCAGTCTCTCTCTATAAATTTCTATTGTATTGCTTTGACATCAAAAAAACAAAAAACCAAAGAGATATAAGTTTTAACGACGTTTCTATACTTACATATCCGTGATTCATGCCCATCTTTTTCCCTTTCATTTCAAACATATACCAGCATTACCGACTTTCAAAGAGAATAAAATTTAGTAGAAGGCGCGACACAGCGTATCTCCCTCGTTGTCAAAGTAAGCAGAAAAGAAGAGTGAATCAACAATTCATGCAAAAAAAAACCCTGCGTTGGTTTGCAGTCAATTCCAGTAGAGCTCGGTTTTGCTCATTTTGACTGCATGAACCATAGCGTCATCGGTGCACTACAGAGTCAAGAGCACGCTTCAAGCAAAATGCTCCAAATGGTTATTACCTCCTACTGATGGCTTCCATAACCTGAATGCAATATAATGAATTAATGAAAGCCGCGCATGGCAATTTGCTTCCACGCTTCTTTTTTCCAACTCTCGTTTTACAAACTCTTCTTCGCAAATGTCTTAATTCTACCCTCTTCCCATGCTCGCTGTGCCGCCTCCTTTTTTTTTTGTGCCCAGGTGACCCTCATTCCGTGTTGTCGACTGCGGGCTTCTCTTCTCTGTTTTCTTTATTCGCTATCAAATTTGTTTTTCATCGAAGTTCACGCCGTCTTGTCTCTGTATTTTTTTTTTTCTGGCCTTCTCTGCGCTGCTAATCATCAAAATGTCGCCCACGACGTTCAAAGAGATGCGTGAGGCATTCGAGAGAAGCAAAGTCATTTACGAGAAAGCTCTTCTCACCTTCAAGGGCGTCGACGGCATGGACGTGTACAACTGCTCCGTCCCTTTTCAGTACGAGGGTCGCTACCACATTTACGGTCGCGTAGAGCCGCGTGAGAAGTGGGTGGAGTCGCGGGTCCGCCTTTTCGTCGAGACCGGCAAGGACGAGTACACGCTCGTACCCCTGCAGCTGACCTACCAGCTGGAGGATCCTTTTGTGTCGCGCGTGAACGAGCAGATGTTCTTTGGCGGCACCCAAGTCATTAAGAGTTGTGGGGATGTGGTGAATTACTTCTGCGACTTCTACCGCGGCACGCCGACGGCGCTGACGTGCTACACCACCGGCCCGGACCGGATGAAGGACATTCGCGCCGTGCAGCTGCCCGGCGGCCGCATTGGGCTCTTCTCACACCACAAGACCGACCACTCCTGTCTGACCGGTTTTATCGCGGTGGACACGTTGATGGACATCACCCGCGACGCTATCGCAGCGGCGCAGCCCATCGACCACGCCCCGTTCCTCGATGCGTGGGGCGGTGTCAATCAAGCCTACCGCCTCTCCAGTGGCAAAATCGGGTGCATCTCACACCACGGCTACGTGGACGTCGACGCCGCTGGTGGGCAGCTCAACGTGTACTGCATCACCTCCTTCGTGTACGAGCCGGCGAGCAACGCCACTCTTGCCTTCAAGGTGCTCGGCACCAAGAACTGTTTTCCTGAGTGCCCCGCAAAGGCACCGCGGGTCGCCGACTGCGCCTTTGTCTCCGGCATCGTCATGCGTGAGGACGGCAAGTGCGACCTTTACAGCGGCCTCGGTGACACGCATGAGGGCCGCATCACCATTGACTACCCCTTTGAGGGACAGGGAGACCTGGTGGATGATCTCATCTTCTGAGCCGACGGGTGTGTGTTGAGCCGTGCTGCGGGTGTGTTTTTGTGCGCAGATGCAGCTAGAACAGGTGCTGCTGGTTTTTTTTTTCTCCGTGTAGCGGTGCGTGTCGCGCTTGCAGCGATGAGCTCCTTGGCTCCGTTTCTTAAACTTTTGCTTAACAAGTTTATTTTATACTGAACTCTCGCTTCTTAACAGTTTTGCCCCGCAAACTTACTTCCTTTTTTCTTTTTTAAACCTTCTTCATCTTTTCCCCTCAGTTGCTTTTGCTTCCGGAAGCGATAACAGCAGCACCGAAATAAAGAGAACGAAATGTGCTATGCGTTTGTGTGTGCGTTCGCCTGTATGTGTCAATTTTACGCACGCGTGCACCACAAAACCTTGCCGTTTCGTTTCGTTCCTGCCCATGTGCATTTGCACATATTTATATTAAGGTGAAGCTGGTGCTCTGTTTGCTTCTCCTTTTCTGCTTTCTTTGTCTCTTGCCCACAAAAAAGAATTTTGTTTCGGCGGTTAGACTAAAAAGCCATTTTTTTTTGCTTAACGATGCACTGGATTGCTGCCAGCTGCCGCCAAATTAATT
>MDUD01001951.1:8617-18834 GCA_002216565.1 Crithidia mellificae | reverse complement strand
CCGCTGGAGGTAAATTACAAATTGAAAAGAAAAGGTTTTTACCCACTGTTCATTTATTCTCTTACCTCATAGGTTTCTTGTTTTTCCCTTTTTTCTTCTTACTTGACGATGCTCTTCGCAATGTTCCCCAACACAGATTTCTTTGAATTTATGTCATGAAGAACATATGTCGTTCTCATTCTTTTCTTTTCTCTTCGTTCCTCACTGGGTGTCGAGACTTCCAATCAAAAGATCGAAACAATTCTTCAGTAACACTTTTCCTGTCATGTGAGGACGCGAATTGTGACAAAGGTGAAATTGATCTTCTTTTATTGTGCACTCCTTGACCGCCCAGATCCCTTCGTCACGGCTATCAGCCAAAATAGCTTTCTCTTATGTGTACTAACAAATGCTTATATATATATCACAAAACCGAAATAAATGCTGCGTGAAGAAATAGAAAAAAAAACACTTTGAGTGGAATGTTTAGCTTGATTTTTGAAATTGAGAGGTTTCTTTACTGCTCTCAACGTTCTTATATTCGTCGAGGTATTTGACTACTACAAAAATAGATTGTAATTATTATGATTCTGAGTTGACAACATGTATTCATAAAGTGCCGTTGAAACCGCTCTTCACCACTACTTATTCTGGCTTTTCTTTTTCTCTGCTATCTCTTTCTCTCCATTGTTTGCACTACTTGTTTTAAACTAAAAACTGCCGCACGTCATAGCGCCTCTTAAGTGTTAATTTTTTCTCACAAGCGTTTCCTACTTTTCTAATTCGTTTCATTTTTTTTTTTAAGTCACTTACTTATCAGCTATTAAGTGCAAGCTGCCTTCCGCTGTCACTTTTTTTTTCTTGACTGCGGCTTTTGTGTCGAAATAATAGCGATCGTCGCGACGTAGCTCAAAAGCACGTGCCTACCACTTTTATTTCCTCGCGTTTGCCGTAGTTGCCAAAAAGAAAAAACTCATTTCTCTGTTGTACATATTATGATTACCATTAAATAGGTATTCTCTGAAAACATTCTTTGTGACGTCTCGCTAGTTGAGCTCCACATTTGAAAGCAACAGAGATCGTATTTTATCTGCTCTCCTGTGTGCAGTGCCTCTCATATTAAAAGCTAATTGTTTTTGGTTTTCTTTTAGTATTTTTTTCTCTTGTTGACTTTCTCCGTGAATCGGACATTCTTTCAACTTTTTTTTGGTTTGTTTTACAGACATCATATCTTCACATTACCACCAAACGACATAGCAAACGCAAGCAAGATGGTGAAGGTGGAAAGCATTCCTGAGACGGTGCCGGAGATGGCGACGCTGACGGATGACAAGGAGGCAATGATCAAAGATTTTCTCAAGGCGGTGGATGATCGCTACAAGGACAAGGTGCCGTTTTACGTCTCGCGCGAGAGTACGGCAGAGAAGCGACGTATTTTCGGCTACAAGCTCCTCACTGCACGTAAGTGGAAGATGAAGCAGGCGCTGGACATGCTGGACAAAACAGTCGTCTTCCGTGCACAGCACAAAATGGACGAGTGGAAGCTCTTCCCTTCGGCTTTCCCCTTGCGCGGGTTTGATGAGGCGGCGCTCTGCGAAATGCTGAAGACGATGCCGGGTTGTGAAAAGCTGTTCCCGCGCGAAGGGGTGAGCGAGGTGGACCTGTGCTACCGTGCGCTGCAGACCTCCTACGTGAATGTCTACCATTACTGGGACAAGGACGGCCACCCCGTTCTCTACGACTGCTGCGGGCACGTGAATGTGGCACAGGTGCTGCATGACCTCGCTCGCATTGTCCCACCGGGCAAGTCCCTCGGCGACGTTATTGTGCCCTACCACACGTACATGAATGAGGTCCAGTACTACCTCATCCAGTACGCGGATCAGATGTCCAAGCGGGCCGGCAAGCACCCGATCATGGGCATCACCGTTGTGATGGACATGGAGGGTCTCAGCTTCAAGGTGGTGAAGCGCAGCTTCATTCAGATTGTGCGGGCGATCTTCGACGTGGATCAGGCGTACTACCCCGAGGTGCTCCACCGCCTCTTCATTCTCAACGCCCCGCGCTTCTTCCGCATGGCTTATGACTTCGTGAAGGGGAGCCTGGACGAGAACACGCGCCGCAAGCTCGTCTTCAGCTCCGACAAGGCCGAAGCGCTTGAGATTCTCCGCCGCGTCATTGATGAGGACAAGATTCCGCAGGAGATGGGGGGCGGCTGCCGCTGCGAGGGCGGGTGTCTGCCGCGCTACGTGAAGCCAAAGGGCGGGGACGGCGCTGCAAGCGAGTCGGTCGCCACGCAGAGCGTCGACTCCGCGGATGAGGTGCAGAAGGAAAACATCCACCTGAAGGCCGGCAAGGAGTGGGCGGAGACGTACTCGCTGCTGGAGGGCGAGGAGGTGACGTGGGAGTTCGCGGTGAGCAACGGTGCCGAGGTCGTCTTCACCGCCACCTTTGAGCGCTGCGGGGACAGCCCGAACAACACGCACGATGGCGACAACATCTCTGCCAGTGCGAGCGTCAACTCGAAGAAAGGCGCATCGAGCCGCAAGAAGAAGAGCAATGATGGAGACGACGGTGATGGTGACTCTGCCGCCGTGGAGATGCTGAAGCACGAGAAGTTGAACACAGACATGGACACCTTTAAAGTCACGCACGCCGGCATTCTTACGCTGACGCTGAGCAACAAGCACTCGTGGATGCACGGCAAACAGGTCGAGTTCTCTTTCAGCCACACTAAGCCCATCGAGTAAACTTGACTCATTTTCTATTTAGGGTCAGAGCGGCTTTTGTAGTCAATTGCTTAATGCAACTTTTTTTTTTGATCATTTCCCAGTCCTTTTGTGTGTTGCATTGAAATCTCTTTTTTGCTTCTCTTTTTATTGGTTGTGATGACCCTGAAAGAATGCTTCTTTTCATGTCGCTTTTCTTCTTTCACTTTTCGCTCGTTTTTCACACTACTGTGTACTTCACTTTTCTTCCAGTTTGCTTCAATTCTTTGCTTGTTTTCAGCTTTTCCTGCTCAACGTTACTTTTTTCTCTATGTTTCTCGGCTCTTCAGTATCTATGCTTGACTCTCAAAAAGATAGATAGCTATTTAAGAGTTTACCCGCGCTTTTTGTGCGTATATTTTTGCTGGTATACGAACTCCTTTCTGTTCTGTTGCGGAACTAAACAGTCACACCCTTTTTTCTTTCAAGCGTGTGTTGTATTTTTCTTTTTCATCTCTTTTGCTTTCTTTTGAGACCACCATCACTTAACCTCGTAGTTTGATGAAATGTCTGACGTAAAAAAAAAACTAAGTTGCTTTTCCCGCTATTCAATTGCGCGCGTGTCTTTTTTTTTTTGCGTATCTTTTGCCCTCTCAACGAGCTGCAGTTTTTTATGAGAGCTAAATTATTTACTAAAGGTTATTAGAAACCAAGATGTTTTACTGCCACAAACAAGACAGGCTGCTGAGAGTGGAAGACGTGCGATCGCGCTTTGTCTTCTTAACAATGGCTACCACACCGCGGGGTATTGATCCCACACATCATTGATACGTAGCCGCTTTGAAGAGTAATGTTGATGCAAAAGAGGGGTTTCTGACACATTCAGTATTTTAGACAAACACGCTCCTTTTCTCTTCTGAACTCTTCCCTCTTTTCACGATCTTTTGTTCTGTCCCCTATTCTCATTGTATTTTAATTGTTTTCTCTCTTTTTAGTGATTTACAAAACCTTTTTTTCATTTTCTGCTTCTTTTCAATAAGTATATACAGGTTTCTATACACAACCACAAAAAGTTAAACAATTGACAAGATACTACTTCACATAATTAACAATCCCTTTCTCTGGCTTTTTTTTTTGATGGTTATTTTTCTAGACGAGATAAGAAACAAACAAAAAACGTAGCCCCATTTTCTATTTCGACACATCCTTCACTATCTTTTTCTCTGTTGCTCTTTCCCGGTTTTTTTTCTTGTTTTGTTGCTGAAGTTGTTACATTTTGAACAACTCTTCTTATTCTTGTGTTGAAGCCACTGCAGTAGCTTTATTTGCGACTCGACGTTGCTCTGCTTTTAAGTGCCGCTAAAACTAGATTTAAACTGTTATTGTCTTACCCTGTTTCTCCCTTTTTTGGCCCAAAGTTTGCTGTACCATTACGAATATATATAATCTGTATTGCCTCTTCTCACTCCGGTCGCCTCATTCATCTCGTTGATTTTTCTTTTTTCTTTTTAGTATCTATTCAACGGTTCTCCACATCACACCCTACTGTGTCTCTTCGTGCTTTCTATTTTTCCTTAATAGTGTCTTTAAATCGTCTCCAGGTTTTGCTTTTCTACTTGCCCTTTTTTTTGTTTACAAGTTCAACGCTATAATACACACACGAATGAGTAGTCCCCGACTGTCCGCCACATCGCGCAATGAGCCGCCCAGCGACGACCGCGCCTTGTCCGCCGCCCGCACCGACTGCATCGAGCTCTCCACCGAGGATGAGGACGCCGTGACGTCCACCATAGAAGCACTGCAGCATCTTCTTAAGCGCATCGCCGAGACGCGCGACGAGGCGAGCGCGGCGGACTCGCAAGCCGAAGACCCGGCACCCGCGTCGAGCGCGACGAAGTACCTTTCACACTTCTCTTACGGTCTCACTCCTGGCGAGTCCCGCTACATCATCTACCGCTTTCTCAAATCCAACAACTTCAATATCCCCAAGGCTCTTGAGGACCTGACGCGTACGGCGGAGTTCCGCAAGAAGCAGAACTTGGACAAGATGGCCCTCTTTCCGTGCCTCATCAGCATGAGCGGGTTTGACCAGCCCACCATGTGCGAAGAGCTCGGCATCCCGTTTATACACAACCTCACCTCTGGCAAGCGCTACGTGGACGCAGAGGGGCGTCTGCGGCTCGAGCAAGACCAGCTTGACTACTACAACGTGCAGTACGACGACATCTACGCCAACCTGACCGCCAACGCTGAACACGCAAACGGCACCCCCCTCTCCACGCCACGCGGTCAGCACAGCGCCGACCACGGTTTCAGCGGCAGAGACGGGTCGCGCAACAAAAGCGGTTTGGCGGACTCCTCATTTGACTCCTTCAATTCCATCCCGAGCAACGACGGCGACACGCGAAGACGGAACGCCTCCGGTGGAGAGGGCAATAGCAGCAGCAACAACAACAACAGTGGTGGTGGGAATGGGAGTGCCACGACCGGGGGCTGGCGCTCGCTCATCCCTTTTCACGTCTTTGGCCACTCGAAGGAGAAGAGCAGCAGCCCGCCGGGGCCGCACTCCCGCACAAACAGCTTCAACACCAACAATCGCAGCGGGGAGGGCCGCCGGCTGGGTCGCTTTCGCTCCAACATGTCTGTCAGCGGTGGCAGCCACAACGGCAGTCTCAGCGGCAACGACGAGGTGGCGGACGATCAATCAGCGGCGAGCCAGGAGGCCGTGCTGCTCAACCCCGCGGCTACCGGAGAGGCGTTGACCGGCAATCCCTACACTCTCTTCGCGGACAGCCTCAACTTTCACGGCATTCTCCAGCCCATCATTGCGGTCATCACGAAGCACGTCCCGTTTGCCTTTCATTACTGGGACCGTGAAGGACACCCCATCATGTACTGCCGGCTTGGCGGGCTCAATTCGAAGCGGCTGATGCGTGACCTTTTCGCGCTCACCCCAATCGACGCCGAGCCGCGCGCGTTGGCCGTCCTCTTCAACACCTACGCCCTTGCTGTGCTGTGGCAGCTCATTCGGTACTGCAACCGCAAGAACCAGAAGAGCAACGAGATCCACGACGCCCTGCTGACGGAGGTGCAGCGCAAGGACCGCCGCGGCAGCACCCCGGGACTCTCCACGCAGACCACCGGGCTGTTTCGCAAAAAAGCCCCCGTCGGGTCCTGCGTAGTGGTGGTGGACTGCGCCGGTCTCTACCTGCACCGCTACCTCTACAAGCCGCTGCTGGTGATGGTGAAGTCGATTGTCAGCATGAACTTGCGCCACTACCCCGAACTGCTGCACCACGCCTACATCATCAACTGTCGTACCGCCATGAGCGTGTCGTACCTGATGATCCGCAGTATGCTGAGCGAAGAGACGCGTGGTAAGGTGACGTTCTGCAGTCGGCACAACAGCACCGCCACGTTGCTGGAGCACATCAGCAGTGAGTTGCTTCCTCAAGAGATGGGCGGCAAGTGTCAGTGCCCAGGCGGCTGCATTCCATCTGTGGCGGCGACCATGCCAGACGCCGACGTCAACTCCGCCAGCCGCCGCCGCAACGAGACGCGGTCGTCGTCCATGTCCATGCACAGTGAGTCGGATGCGACAGATCAGATTGGCGAGCACCTGGATGAAAGTCAGTTTGCGATGCAGCGGCTCAACCGCACGGTGGAGCGCCTAAACCTGCGCCCGCACGGATCGAAGACGCTGACGTTTGCCATGGACGCGCACACGGAAGTCATTTGGGAGTTCGTGGTGAAGAACAAGCAGAAGGTGACGTTTTCGGCGTTGTTTGTGTCGGGTGGGGACGACGGGACGATGCTTTCGTTGGTGCCACGGCGACGAGTGACAAACGACGCCGGCCACTACATTTGCCCTACCATTGGCACCGTCATCTTTCGTTGGAGCAACAAGCGCAGTTTCTTCCGCCGCTGCCGAGTGAACCTGAAAGTGTACCGTGAAGAGCAGACGGCTGGTTCACCATAACGGTGCTGTTAAAGAGGGTTCCATGTAACGCTTCCACATTGCTTTTTCAACGCTCAAAGAAAAGGCGCAAAGCCGTTCTTTAAACGCCATGACCGGGGTAATCTGAGGTGAGAGAAGATTTCGCTCACGTGTATTTATCGTCGCTTACACAGCTCTTGTTTTGTTTTCTTTCGTGATAATGCTTTTGATCATATATCACCGAATCGATTTGTATCTTTCTATTTTTTTTCTCTAACCCAACATCTGCTATACTCTTTTTTTTTTTTACAAATCTTTGTTTGCGATTGTTCTCTATTTCCCTTATCTTTGGCAGCTTGGAGGTGTGTACAAAAGAAGAAGGAGCGCCAAGAACCGTTGTTAGAGGCACATAAGCTATTTTTGTTTTTATTGCTACGTGTGCAATTACAGCAGCTAGCTCTAAGCAACGGCGAAACAACATGATTAGGAAGACTTACGCTTGCTCTCAAAAACGTATTTGCGTGACAACTGTTTTTCAACGCAGTGTGGAGAATTGGCTTCTTGCTTTTCTAAGCGAATACTCAGGCATATTGAAAAACCTGATAATTATAAGTGGTGTTCAGCCATTTTGATCACTGTTTCATTTGTTTTTCTTTGTGTGTTCGGTGTTGGTTCTAACGAGACACGGCCCAATACAAGCGTGGCGAGTACTCTTTTACCCTCCTTACACTCGATTCATTAATTCACCGTTTTTTTTTCCCCCTATTACAACGTCTACTTGTTCATCCCTATAAACATCTTCTTTTTTTGTTGTTGTTTTGCCAATTTCTACGCGGTTGGAAAAATTAGCGCTCCGCGGATAAATACGTTTTTGTCCTCGTATGCTCTCTTTCTATTTCATTTTAACTTTGATCCTTTTCATCGATACTCACACTTCTTCTGCCTCCAATCTGTCTTCACCAGTCGCTAAAAGATTTAAGATTCTATATTTACCGGCCAAAAAAAAAAAATACGAAGTGTGCTGCAAGATTATTGTCAAGTTCTTTTGCTTTGCTCATGGTGATATTACAGAGTGAGCGCGCTCTCTAGTGCAGAAAAATTAAATCAATTGGCTTCATAAAGATGTATCGATGTTTGCTGACGTTCACCCTGGTTCTTCCCAGTTGTGCCTCACGAAATTACTAGAAGTACGTTTGAACTGTTGAACGATTCATGTTATCACTCCAACGGTTCTTGTTTCTGTTCACTTTTTCGTTCTCTGCCTCCTTATCTTTGGTCTCAATTTTCAATCGCGTATACGTCTTTCCAGGAAAGCATACTTTTTGTTGTTGTTGTTGTTCCTCGTGCCCGCAGAGGTAGTTGTCTTTCAAACTCACTTTTCATCTAGCTTTGCAAAGATGTTCTACAAAATTATTCTGCAGCGCACCATCAACGTCAAGCCGGCGGACCTGTGCAACACCCTGAACCGTAGCCTCCTCACCTTTCTGCGCGAGGCGGTGGAAGGCAAGCCGCTGCCGGCCCCTGACCGTCTCGTCAGCGTCGCGGCTGACTACAAGTCCGCCACGAAGTCGTCCGCCGTGGTGATCGCCGTGCTAGACATTTTGAACGCCGAGACGCTGCAGGGCAAGGTGCTGGACGACGGCAGCGTGTCTTTCCGTCTCACCTACGAGGCGATGGTGCTGAAGCTGCACCGTGGCGAGGTGGTGGACCTCCTCGTCAGCGACGTCGACGAAACGGGCTTCTGGGCCAGCGTGTACGGCATCAACAAGCTCTTTGTGAACCGCAACCAGATGGGCGAGGACAGTCAGAGCGGGGGCTCGGAGTGGGCCTATGAGCCCGAGGCGGCTGCCTGGGTGACCCGCGATGATCGCCGCTCCATCAAAAAGGATACCATGGTGCGCATTCGCATCATCGCAGAGACGCCGCAGTCAGAGCGCGGTATGGCGGTAGGCACCATTGGTGCGCCGTTCTTGGGTCCGCGGCTCGGTAGCTACTGATAACCAAAGAGTGCAGCGAGAAAAAGTGCAAAGTAGGACATTCTCTTTTTTTTTTTTCCCCGCTGCCGCAATGAGCTTAGAAAGGTGTTTACGTTGCAGTAGAAGAGATGTTCTACATTCAGGTTGCTATACTGTTGTTGATTTTGGGTTTAGAGCGGGATCACAGGCACTCGAAAGTGGCTGACCCTTATCCCGCTTGTTTGTCAGGTTATGTAACTTTAAGCTACTTGCATAAAGGAAGAAGAAAAAAGTAATAAAAGCATACCCAAAGGAAGCTTTGTCTAACAAAAAAAAAAAAACAGCCAGGGAAATGCATTGATTACATTGATGTCATGCTGCTTATTTTTTCTGTTGTTGTTTGCTTGTTGTCTTGCATGTGCTTTCTAGTGAACGCGTTGTACTTGGTAATTTGGTGATAAGTGACAGTATCTTAAAGGTCATAGACCAAAACAATTTGCTTCTTTGCTCTCCTTCTACTTGTGCTCTCACTGATCTCCGTCCTCTTGTCTCCTTATTTTTTCTTCTTCCTTTTAAACTTATGTTTACTTCACTATAATCTCCTCCTTTGCTTTAGTTCTAGTTCTATAATGGCGCACGAAGCAAAAGAAGACATGAGCCCCGAAGAAACAGCGCGGCGGTCGCTGTTCTGGAAGCGGACGGCGTTAGGCCTTTCTGTAGTACTTGTCATCGGCATCGCCTGGCGGGCCGTGTACGTGAGCAACCAGCGCGAGCTTCAGATTCGTCGTTCGCTTCGTCGCTCGCAGCAGCTGCACGACGCGCTGACGGACGTTCCTGGACGCCGCTTTTCCACCGTGGACGTGCGGCCTTCCGCTGCGCAGAAAAATGATTTAGTGGAGCGCTACGGTTGAGCACCTTAAAACACAAAAACCGTAAGTTTTTGCGTTGTGAACGGACGCCACAATGCTGGAAATAGAAAGGGTTTTTCTGATGTTGTGGACGATGTTAATGGTTGGATTGAATTGGTTTGCGTGAGGCTTGTTTATTATGATGCGCTCGATCACATTTAAATAATGCGTAATATATATATATTAAAGTGTTGTCTTTAAAGTTTGTAAAGTGCAGCGTACGATGCTATTGCTCTGCTGTTCCCCTTGTGCATTTGAGAACGTTGTTGCCTCTAATTTTCGTCGCTGTTCGCGACGGTGAAAGTATGAAGTAACATCAGATAATGTTGTTACTATTCGGGCTAAATGGACGCATTGAACGCTCATTAACCTCAGATGACGTTTGCTCTTAGTTCTCCTCTGTTCGCCTTTAAGAAGTACAAAACACCCATGAAAGAAATTCCACAAAACTACCACTAATTTCCTTTTCTCTGCTATTTCTCCTATCCTTTTTTTCTCCTCACAACCGTGCGTGAACGCAACGCACACTTTGACACTTCCCACTTCAGCTTCTTGGTGGAAAACAATAAAAGTACCCTGTACGCCTGCGTGAACAACTGCAAACTTCTTTAGTACGTTGAAAGTGTTCTCCTGATTGGTGCTTTTGCCGCGATTTTTCTTTGTTCGTCTTTTTTTTTTTCCATCATTCCGCTCTCCTTTACTTCCCATTTTAGCAAAGACTTACACAAAA
>MDUD01001943.1:0-12999 GCA_002216565.1 Crithidia mellificae | reverse complement strand
AACTGGGCATAGCAGTATCTGGCTTAGAGCTAAGCAGTGCGAATTAAAGCAAAGAAGACAGTACGCAAGAAGCGTAGTTGGTGTTGCCTTTCTCTCGGGTGCTTTCACATTTTACAAACTCTCTTCTACAAAAAATTTTTTTATTTTATAAAACATTTACCGTATCTCTTTGCTGTTTGCAGATGGAGATGACTAATAGTTCAGTGCAATTCAGACGTCTCTTTCAATGTTGCCGAATTGAAGTAAAGAACTTAGGTTCTGTGAAGCTGCGCGTTACAAAGTCGACGAAGCCCCCCAAGCCATGCGTCGCATTGTTTTTTTTTTTTGGGATTAAAAACTACTTGTCCAAATCGACTGCTCTTTTCAGACTCCTAACTCCGTCCTTTGCTCTCGCTCCTCATTTTATTACTTAAATGTATCCTTTTTCGGGTTTGTTGCCTTTATCAGCTGTTATATAAAAGGTGGGTTTGTACGTTAATTTCATAAATCATGGACTTGCAAAAGGAAGCTGCTGCTCTTCAAAACCGAATTAAAAGCCTCGCGAGGGAAGCGCAACAACAAGCCATTGCAAGACGCCAGCAAGAAGAGCTTTTTTTTCTGTCTCTCTCGCATGAAAAGAAAATTAGTTTAGATTCAAAGGTGGAGCGCCTTTCTCAAACCGAGCTTTTTCATGAACTAACAGAAATTGGCGAAGAAGAAAATATAGAGCTCGATTGTCTTCGTCGCTATGCTGCTTTTGTGCAAGAAAAAAAAGYGCTATATGTATCTATCGCCGAAGAACTCAAWTTAATTTTTGAGCTTCTAAATAGAGCAAAATTATCCGACTCTGCTTTACAAACGTACGCGGTCAGCAGCGTTAGCTCAGAACTTGTCGGTGACTTGACAAAAGATGAGCTGAAGAGTTTGCGCCAAATATCTAATGTTGCCGCCTCTCTGCACAGGATTTTCTCAACTGAAACTCTCAACAGCTGTGCTAGTCTCTTCGATCAAAAAGAATTTTCGATCGACGAGGAACTCAACATGTCTCATGCGCGCGAATCCGCCTTGGCGAACGAAATTCTACAAGCGAAAAATTTTACGGCAGCTCTGCATCAACGTTTGGAGAAGACTGCGCGTGAAATTGTTGAATTGGGCTTGGCATCCAAAAGCGAAGGGGTCAATGATAATGGCACTTCATCATTATCTGATTTATCTCGCAGCGGGACAGCTATCGAGGACGCAAAAGTGGCACTCAGCCATCTTCAAACAAACAAAGAACACTCCCAACTTCGCAAAACCGCAATTGACTCCGCGGTTGCAACGATGATGGGTCAAACCGAAGACGTTTCGGAGCGCATTGCGGCACACAAACGCGAAACTGACGCTTTGAGCTCCAGCGTGCGTGAAATTTTGAGTTTGGCAAACGAAACCGAGGCTCACTGTGTTCAGCTTGTTTCCAAATTGAATCAACGAGAGAAAGACTGTTCCGAACAAGAGAAGCTTTTGGAAATTGTCGGAACGGAGTACAATAATCTGCAACTAGCAGCATCACGCTCTGTGGCGGAAGACAATGCTAGGGTCGCCAAAATAAACGAGCTTCAATTCCAGCGCCTAAATCTGGAAACTCAATTTACGACAGTGAGACGAAAAATTGAGAAAGTCGAGGCAGCTATTGCATTGAAAAAAGATGCTTTGGAATCAGTGCAGGCGGAAAAAATATCGCTCATGGAAGAAGTTGCGTACCTCGAGAAATTGGACTGTAATGCAAGTCAGCGTGAGGACACAAAGCTTAACTTCTCTCATGCCACGGAGTCTCTCTCTTCCTCGAACACAACTCATCGTAATAACGCGTTTATTCGAAAAGCACGAGGCCATTAAAGACACCGGACGTAATTTATATTTTTGTTTGGCCAACACATTGAGTGGTTTGAACCCTCGCTGCTAATTCCTTTTACAACACGATCAACTTTTTCGTGTTGAAAGTTGTGAAGACCAAAGCAAATGCCATTTTTTTTTCCAACCCAATTTGAATTATTGATTTTGCCACTTGAGCTTACGTTCTCTTGACCTTTCTGCAGCTATACATGACAAAACAAATAAAAACGTTTTTTTAGGCGCAAATTATTTATAATTCGAATATCTTCTATGTGCGGAAGAAAACACCGCTCTTTTCACGGAGGAATGTAATTTGGCAAAATAACAATTCTAAAAGTATTGCAATGTTGTTGGTAAGCTTTTATTCTAATGAGCAATTTTGGTGACACTCTTTAAAGTTTGAAACCTGCTAAAGCGTGTATTTTCATCGTGCTGGCTTGAGTTCAAGTTAAATTTGAGACGTTGTTTTAAATAACAATGCACGCTCACTCACTTTCGTCAGCACTTCCATCTTTTAATTCCTCCTCTCTCAATTTCCTCTATTATTTCTAAATCTTCTGATTTACTTCACAAAGAACCCCACAGCAGCTTACATAAACGGCAAAAAGAAAAAAAATGAGCAGCGCACTTATTGAACATCGCGCGCAAGCGGCGGATACTGCCGCCAAATTAATAAATGCAATGGATGCAAAGAATTCGCTTGTTCACAGCACAAGCGATGAGGATAACAATGTAAAGTTAGAAGGCAGCTCTTCCTTCCACGAATCGTTGCGCTCCATTGATACAGGCGTCAAGGATGCAGCTTCTATACCCAAAGTTTCACTCGGCCCCGTGGACGTTAAGAAAGAACAGAAAACTCCCATAGGGCGTCGCAACACCAGTCTCGCCAAACCATTGAACAACGCTACCTCTCTCCAAAAAGAAATGGACACTCAGGAGCGCATTATTGTCACCCTTCAACGCGACAACGAGGCACTTTTGCGGGACAAAAAAGAAATTGCTGCTCGATGCAAGGAATTGGAGGAGAAGTACGAACACCTTGAAGCAAAGCACAGCCTTTTGCTTAGCGCACAGCAGGATATGGGATCGCGCTCTAATTTGCGAGTGGCCAACGACGCAGCTAAAATTGCGCAATTACAGGCCCACGTGAGTGAACTACAGAGTGCTTTGGAAAACGAACGACTTAAGAGCACGGCCGTGCTGCATAACAGTAACAGCGGTGTTCTTTTGCAAGGCAATCTTGCAGATGGCGTTGCAGCCACGAATGCTCAAAAGACAGTTGGAATAAAGAGCACAGTACCGCAGCCGGACGAAGAGGGCTTGGTGGAAAAAGATCACACCGCTAGACTTCGTGAGTACGAGCGGATGTATGCGATTCACAAGGCCACCATTGACAGGCTTCACGGCGCTGTAGAGAAGCTCGAGGGTGAAAACAGAACTCTGGAAGAGCAGCATGCCGATTATCTTCGCCAAATCAAAGAGTTGACGGCGCGCACGCGGGAGCTAGAGAGCAACGTTGCCCAAAAGAAAGAGAGTATTGGCGAGCTCCTTCGCACTTGTCAACACGCTACAGCAAACACGCAACAATTGAAGAAGCAGGAAACGCGAATTCTCACGCTGGAGGCTGCTCTTGCAGAGAAAGACGAATTTGCACAAAAAGCAATGGAGCGTCTCCGTGCGGAGACAAAGGAGGTTTGCCAACGCTATCAGGAAACTATCTCATCTCTGGAAAAGCGCCTTGACGCAACAAGCGTAGATCGTGAGGTGCGCCAGCGCGTGGCAGATCTGGAGAAGGAGAATGCAGACCTGCGCCGCGCGGCCCAGAGGGCTAGCGAAGCGCATAGATTAGGGGCCGCCGAGAAGGAGGACCCCGCAGCCAGCAGTCACACAACCCTCTCCGAGACGGAGAATTGTCAAAGCGAAGGGCGGTTGCTTGAAGAAGCACTTTCTAAATGCAAAAGCGAAAGAGCGCACCTAGAAACGCAGCTTTCTGCTGCACGTGCAGAGGCAGCGAAGGAAAAGGAACAGCGCGCCACTTTGGCAGCGGAGCTAGATAACATCCATGCGGAGTGGGATTCTCGGCTGCAAGAGATGAAGCGCAAATTCGCTTCCCAGCTTCAGGTGGTACGTGCGGCGCACAACGACGAGTTGGATCGCTTGGAGGTGGCACATCGCTCTGAATTGCTTACTGTCTCGGCGCAAAGCCGTGGTAGCGAGAACAGCGATATTTCTGCCAAATTGCTTCGCCTTGTTGAAAAAAAGGGGTATGACACTACGCTAGTGACCATTTGCGAACGACTCATTTACCTGGAGAAGCGCTCCGCTCAGAAAGAGGAGGAGATGGCATACGAGCTTTCCGAGGTCAGGCGAATGGCCGAAGTGGATAAACGCATTCTAAGAGAAAAGCTTGAGCTGCAGCTCGAGCACAAAAATGCGCAAATTAAAAGCTTCCGACTTCAACTGGACGAGCTTCTCTCTGAAATCGCCGTTTTACAAGCCACAACATAGATCTGCTACAGTTTCTTTTTTCCATGGTTTTTTTTTTAAGTCTTAGAAACAATAAATATATTATATGTACCTTTTTAGATGTATTTTTTTCAGTTTATTTTCTCAAAGCTCATTGATTGGATAAAACGCTAAAAACTATAATAATAATAATGATGACTCCACTGAAGCAAAAAATTGCGGCCTCGTTGAACAGAAAACGTGACTTAAGGTTTCAACTGCTTTCTGTGGCGCATATTTTATGTGTGTGAACATTAAACCTCTTTTCACAGCATTTAAAAATGTACGCAGTATTTTTTTATGCGTTGCGGTCAAGGGTGTGTAGCACAGGTTTCGACGACAAAACGTAACATTTCTCGCAAAAAGGAATTTTTTTTCTCTCTTCCTTTCTGGTCTTTTCCCTTGTCGCATATATATTTACATATCTATATAACACGCAGTGACAAAGCTTCCCATAGCTGACTAGTCAATTTTTTTTCTGGTTGAAAAACAATACTGTGTCTTTTCCAGGAAAGATGCGCCTCTTCATTGTCCTTGCGGTCTTCATGGTGCTAGGGGTTGCTACCAGCGGCAATTGCAAGCTGGAAGCGAGTATCTCTTTTGATGCTTACCTTGAAAAGTTTGGTAAGCGGTACAGTGTCATCGAGCACGCAAAACGCCATGCGATTTTCGCCGAGCGCGTTCGCGAAATTGAAAAATTCAATCGTGAGGGCGGTCACTCGTACCGCCGTGGAGTCAATGAAATGACGGACTGGTCTGATGGCGAGATAAGCGCTCTCAACGGTGCGCGTCCGATGATGACTCGCCGGTTCCAAGGGTCGATTTTCAAGCAAGTTCACAACCGCTCCTCGCACGTCCTCCCGCATCACGTGGACTACCGCACGAGTGTTCCTCCGGTTCTGACCGCTGTCAAGAACCAGGGCCACTGTGGCAGCTGCTGGGCCCACTCTGCGGTGGAGGCGATGGAGTCTCACTGGGCCATCGCAACGGGTAACCTGCACGTTTTGAGCCAACAGCAGGTGACAGCGTGCACACCGAACCCGCGGCACTGCGGTGGCACCGGCGGCTGCGAGGGATCCATTGAAGCTTTGGCGTACGACTACATCGCTGAAGCGGGAGGGATTCAGGAGGAGTGGGGGTACCCGTACACTGCCTTCTACGGAGAGAGCGGCACATGCGAGGAAGCGCGGGCAAGCAAGGTTGCCAAGGTGTCTTCGTATGTAGAGCTACCTGCCAACGATCAAGAGGCCTTGATGGATGCTGTTGCGTTCGAGGGACCGATCGCGGTGAGCGTAGATGCGTCGAGATGGTCCAGCTACGCAGGCGGAATTTTTGACGGTTGCGACTATGCGTCGAACATCACGCAGAACCACGCAGTACAGCTCGTCGGGTACGGTCACGACTACGACTCCAAAAAAGACTACTGGATTATTCGAAACTCGTGGGGGCCACGGTGGGGCGAAGGAGGCTACATTCGCCTGCTGCGCGAAAAGACGCCGCAGTGCGGTTGGGCCGTTGACGCCCACATGGGTGCTGCGTGCGACGGCGACCCGGATGAGGTGTGGGTGTGCGGCATGTGTGGGGTGCTCTCGGGTTCGACGTACCCCGTCATGAAAACGGCTTGAACAGAGCCTGCAAGGCTCGCACAATTCCGATTGTGCAGTTTTCACATAACGCACCAATAGTTTTCTCTGCAAAACTGCTCTGCTTACTAATTCTGGTTCACAAGAAGTGAAAATGTTTATACACTGCCTTTTCCACCTCCTATGACTGTAAGTACAACGGAAGCTCTAAAAATTAATGTTACATAAAAACACCTTGACATGTTCTACAGAGAACTTTTTTGTTGCGCCTTTTGCTTTTTTTTTTTTGCTTCTGACTCAACCATGCTTCTCTTTTCTTTTTTCAGATGAACTGCGCAGCGTGAACGTCTGTCACGCGAAGGAGAACAGAATTTTAATGAAAAACGCCGCAAGCAATCTGACATGCTTTTCCTTTTTTTTAGCGCCTTTTTTTTCTTCTTCTATAGTTTGCAGCATTCTGCTCAAACAAGCAACAACAACAAAAAACACTATTCAATCAAAGGGTGGACGCACATAGGCTTCAAAAGCGGGTGAGGGTCCATTTGTTTTATGGTTTAAGTTGTGACAAAAAGAGAGGTGGTACGCATGTAGCGCCGAATTTCTGCAGTATTCAAATCTCGTACAATTGACATCGCTCCCGCCCGATGCTCGCTGCGGCGAGAAAATTTAAGGCACGCCTCGGAGCTGCGTGTGCGCCAACTTGTGTGTTTCATCTTGTGTCACTTTTTAAATCCCTGCTGCAGTGGTTTTCCATGTTGAGACGTAATAATGCTTGGTACTGGTGGAGTGTGTGAGGTAGTCATTTTCACGGTAGTCTCTTCAATTTAACAACTCAATTTTGTTTTTACGCCCCGCTTTACAACCATTATATGTTCTTCTGGACAAATTCACACTTTCACACACAAAAAACACAAACACACACACACACACACACACACGCACGCATACACGTAGCGGAGAATATAGTTAGCGGCTATTACATGCGCAACTGAGAAGTTCAGGTGCTAGGAAATGAAGCAAATTAATGTTGAAACGGCGACGAGGGAGCAGCTTGTCGAGTTCATCCGACGAATGCATCCCCAGCTGCAGCGTGAACAAGAGCGCGTAAAAGAGCTAGAGTCGCAGATTACAGGATTCCAAGAGTTCATTCACGAAAAGAACGCAGAGATTCGCGAGCTACGGCAGCAAAGCGACCGCCTAACTGAGAAGTCAGCCAGCGATGAGGAGACCATCGGGGCACTTATAAAGCAGATGGAGGCCATGCGTCTTGAGCAGGCGCCGGCGGCCAACGTGGTGACAGGGGCAAGCGCGTCTGGTCCCGGGCCAGCGCGCGGCAGGCCTGTGGATCACGTAGCAGGCAAAGGATACGCATATAATGACGCTGCTGGGAGTGAGCGTTCACCGGAAGCTGCGCGGCCCGGAGACGGGCAGGGTAACGGGGAGGCAGGTCGCCGGCCCTCTCGCACCCCGCCTCCGCTGAAGGAAACTACGGATACCATCGTGGCACAGCTAAGGTCGCAGAATGCCGCGGCTGCGTCAACCATATCGAATAAAACGGAGGAGATTGCGACGCTGGAGAGCAAAGTACGCGAGTTGATGGAGGTTAACGCTTTCTACTCCGCCATTGTAGCGCAGCATGACCAGGAAGAGAAGGCGCGTATGGGGCAGAAACTAGTAAATGGGGGGAGCGGGCAGTCGGAGGACGACGTGGCAGAGCTGCGTCAAGAGTTGGAGCGTCTGCAGTTTCAAATAGCAAACCTGGACGTGCAAGAGGAGAAGTTGCAGCGGATTATTCGAGTCACAGAAGCGGAGAAAGCTGCGTTGCGTGGGGAGAACGAGATGCTAAAGGTGGAGTCGGTGCGGCTTGAGGCCGAGATGGCTGAGATGACGCGCGAGTACGCCCGCGCGCGCCGCTCTCTCGCCGTAAGCGCGTCGCGTCAGTCAAGCACTGTTGATGTGCGCCTCGCTTACCCAGACGACGATGGTCCGCACGGACGCGCCGTGTCCGCACCTCAGCACGGCTCGTCGCGTGAGGCCGCAATGCGGAGTGCAGGGCTGGCCACCATGGACGGCTACAGCCAGCAAGCAGAGCGTCGCCACGTGTCACTGCCTGGCACAATGGCGTCGCGAGTGTCGCCTCTTTCGCACGAGAGCCGGCAAGGAGTGCTTGGGGGCAGTGCGGCGGCGTCGTCGTCGTCAATTCTCTCAGCGGCCACGAGCGCTACGTCGCGCTCGCGCTTCAACTTCCGCTCTCTGCGACCCATCCGTGTGCGCAACCCCGACGCCCACGAGCGCGACTTGCTGGACCGCATTCACCTCTACGAAGAGCAGCTGGCGCAGATGGAGCTTTTCGAGGCGGATCGTCAGCGCAGTTTCGACGAGATGGAGCGCAACAGGGCGGAAATGTTCGTGGCGATGAACGGGCAGCTCGAGAAACAGCGGCGGGAGATTCACCGGCTGCGCAAGTTGCACGAAGACGCATCCCTTGACTCGTCTCTCACCACTCGGCCATCGCACAACCACTCCGTCGGCTCTGCCTTGAACCGCGAGGAGGAGGAAGAACGACGGACAACGATGCGGCGCCATGGCTCACCCTCGCCCGTGGAGCGATGCCTCACTGCGGTCCCGACGAGCACGCAGTCGCTACCAAACGTTGAATCGTTCAGCGGGGTTGACGAGGTGGACGGAGTCGCAAGCGCTTCGCTCACGGAGCGAGACACCACTACGCAGCGCAGCACCCAGCAGCGGCGGTTGGCCCAAGCAGCATCATCGTCCAGTATGGCAAGTTGCGCCTTGGACAGGCTGCAGGGGGAGGAGGCGCACGGACGGTTTGTGCTGTGGCAAGAGGCTCTTGAAAGCGCAGAGGAGTTGTTCGCAACGTTCCACGGCGTGACAGTGCGCGACTTCGTGGAGGAGCTGGCGGCGTGCCACGCAAAGATGCTCGGCGAGCGGGAGGCACTTACGGCCGATCTGGAATCCCTGCAGCTCTACAACGAGAAGCTGGAAAACCGCTTGGAAGAAATGGAGGCAGAGCTTCAGCGCTCCAGCGATGATGTGGAGAAAGTACAGGCCGCACAGGCTAGCGGAGAAGACGATCGACAAGCGCGCGTTGTAGACGATAGCGTCAATGATGAGCTGCTTGAGCGCAAGGCGTTATGTACGGCGTCCCTGGCCATGGAGGCGTACACCAGCGTCGTAGACCACTACGCGGCTATGCTTCGCCTCATAGGGAACGCTGGGACGGTAGGGGACGGAGGGACTGATGTGGCGGACCTTGCAGAGGAGGTGGCGCGCGACCTTGCAGAGGTGCAGGCCACACTCGACGTACTCCGACCGCATCAAAGCGGCGACTACCAGCTTCCCGAGCCTTCGGCTGCCGTAGAAGCTACACCTTCGGCGCCTGTTGACGTGGCACAGCCGCTTACGTTGCCCTCTCTCTTCTCTACTGCGGCAGAAACGGCAGCTGTGAAGAATCACAGCGTTGGCAAAGCTTCAACCTCGTGTTCTCGAACCTCTTCTCCTTCTCCTGCCAATGACGCCATTGAAGCAAATTTGAGCGAGCATGCGATGGACACGCTCGTGAGTGATGCTGATCCCGCTCTCGCCGCAGCTGCCCGCGCCGCGAAAGTGGGTGGTGCATCTTCTACTGCGTCAGAGACGGAGAATGTGCAAATTCCAGATCCACCACGTGTTTTTGGTGACGAGGATGCCACGGCCGCGACCGCTTCGCAGTTGAACACGAACGAAGGCAGCGTCAACCGCGCAGACGTTCGCTCCAACGAAGATTCACGCGACGCGGTGTCCGATGACTGCACCACTTCCACAGAGGGAGAGGCGCCGGAAGAGGGGGACGGGGAAAAGCTGTCGCAGATCTCTGCCGATGCAGCAGACGCGACGGCGACGTCGCAATTTGCAGACTGTGTGGAAAAGGACGACGGGACTGGATTTACCTCTGCAGCCCCGGAGGACGCGGTGACGGCGCCGTCGGTTGATGCAGTGACGGAAGCTGAGAGTGACGAAGAGCGGCCTGGCTCCGATGCGCTCGTCACTCAGCCAAGCAACGGAAGCATGAGAGATTTCCAAGACAAAACACTGGACACTCCTGCACCACCGCACGTTGCGTCGAGCGCCTCGACGTCCATCGACGCCCGTGAGAACAGCGCAGACCGCGGTGTGGCTGGCGGCGATGACCACGGCGGTGGCGACGATCCAGTCGTTCTGCACGACAGCGATGACAGCGATACGATGAGCGCGCCGTCGCAGCTGGAGATGACAGCTGCCGAGGAAGCGGAGTTCCTCGCGCAACTGCAGAATGAGGTGGCAAAGGACAACGCTAAGCTCGTGGCGGGCCTGAGTGAAGAGTCAGTGGCGCCGCTTATGAGTTCTGATGAGGCAGCTTCCTCTCCCGCCTCTTCGGTGTCGGACCATGAGGTCGAGGGAGACAAGGCGGCAGAATTGAGCAGTCGTCACTCAGAGGCAAGCCAACTGAACGAGAGCAGAGACGTCGGCGTGGAGAACTCGACCACGTCTTCAGCGCCCATTCAGCACGGTGAGAAGCGTGACGGGTTGGCGGTTGCGTTGAACAAAATAAGTGCGACGTCATCGTCATCCGCATCCTTTGTCGATGCTGCCTCACTTGATGAAGTCGTAAAAGCCGGAGAGTTGAGCGACCACGCCGAGAAGCGGGAAAGCGAAGGATCTGCTTCGATGGAGAGTGGCGAGGCGAGAATCGTGCATGCTACTGCGCAAAGGCTCTCATCTTCACCACACGACTTTGAAGCAAGCGCGTCAGCCTCGACCAGCACGTCTGCGACTGTCGATGCGGCACCGGAAAGCGACAACGTGGCTGCTGAGGCGACGCTCAGCGTTGCCTCGGGGGTATCTGCGACTAACGCGCTACCTCACATTGTCGCACCGGACATGATCCCACCCGCGTCTTTGGACGAGCTCTTTAGTGCACACGCCGTTGTAAATCCTCCTCCCTTGCCTCCCACGAACCACGCACCGACTATAGCTGCTGTGCCATCAGTCCCCGTCACGCCACCAGCGCCACCGCCGCCTGCAGCTCCGCCGGCATTTCCCTCCTCGCCTCCGGGTAGCGTCCCTGAGGCAAACAAACCGGCAAACTCGTACACAACTTACAACTACGCCTCCCCACCCCCAATTCCGTCCCCCACAAGTATGTTTGCCACCCCACCACGACCTGTTCCTTCTCGTACCTTCTTCACGCGGTCGCCTACGCACGAGGGGAATAATGCCCAAACACAACGCAGCGGTTTGGCCGCCAAGCACGCTGAGTCTTCAACGTCATCCGATGACGAATTCGAAGCAGGGTTTGATCCGTTTGCCTAGCTTAGGTGGCGTGTTGCCGCCAGCGAGCAGCGGTGCCACAACAAGGTGAGAAGCAACTTGGTCCTTAAGGGAGGAGTGGGTACTTACGAGTTCGTGCGTACCACGTGTCTCTTCTACAGTTTTTTTCTTCTCTGATTCCTTTTACTAGCTCCGACGTTTAGCCATCATTTTTTTTCCCCCTTTTCTGTAGTGCGTACCTCTCCAAATTTTCCGTTTATTTATTTGGCAATTCTTTTCGTCGCCAAGTTTGTGGTCATTCTTGTAAACTTTTTCTCCTCTCTTTTCTTTTTGTTTGCTGCTGCTACTGCTATTTGCGGTGCTTTGAGAGATCGTGCTCGCCATTTTACATCCTTTGCGTTGGCGCTCGGTCATGTTGCATTTGCCACCTATTTGCTACCTTTTTTTTAATTCTTTATTCTCCCTTATCTTGCGTTGCTTTTTTCTTTCTTCCATTTTAACTTCTCTGTGTATTAGTATCTGAAAATTACAGCAATTTCGCTACGGTAAGCAAAGAGAAAGAGGGTTTCACGGTTTTCAACTATTTCAACCTTTTCTTGCGTTTGCCCTTTAAGTAGCATAAGCGTTCAACGGAGACGCTCACGCAACATCGCTACGGGTCCAGAAAAAGCTCTTCACGTAAAATTTAGTGTATGAGTATTGGCGTCATCCGAAAGGCGGAAGCTACACGATAAGTTTGAGTCCGACGCAGAGACGTGCACCTGCAACCGCGACACCGAATGCTACCTTCCACATACATCCCCCCACAAAAAAAGTACAACGGAAGTGAATTTATCTCTCCTTAAGTATGAAATAGTTGACAGATTTGCATTTTTTTTTGAATACCCACTTCACTTCAGCAACTTCTCTCTTTACGTATTGCATTGTACTCTTCTTGAACAACGCTAGGGACTTTTATTTTCCATTGGATTAACACCTGATTGTGTGCCACGTTTCTTTTTCGGCCTTTCAAGTTCCGCAAAGAAGCGTTAATCTCAGGGAAAAATTGAGATCGGCTCTAAAAAAAAAAAAGGCGCATCTCGGCAATTATAATAAAGTCGTTCTCTAGCAGAGAAGTTGCTTTTATAGCAGTCACTTCTAAGTATCAAGAATGGCTCTCCGATCGGCTGCTTTAAGCGGTCGCAAAGAGCTGCTTGCGTGGCTCAACAACCTGTGCAACTCAACCTATCCATCCGTAGAGTCGCTGCGTGACGGCGCTGCGTACTGCACCGTCGTGGAGGCGGCCATCAGCCGGATTGCGCAAAACTGCGCGGCAACGCACTCGCCGGAGGCGCCTGTTGCCAGTAGCCGCGCCGAGCAAGCTAAAGTTTACTTGAGTAAAGTCAACTGGTCAGCGACCGCGTTTGTGTGCGAAGGCGGCGATGCGTCGCTGGACCCGATTGCGGTGCGAGCGGCGTGCGCGCACAACGCGCAGCTCCTGCAAGACATGCTACACAACTGTGTCCCTGTGGAACACCGCTACGCTGCCGAAGCCAGTCGACTTGCCGCGGGAAAGCTGCAAGATCACGTGCTTCTGCTGCGGTGGCTTTACGCTTTTATGTCAAAGGTGCTGGCGAATTACTCTCGAAAGGCTCTGGAAAAGAAGAGCGAGGTGGTCGCGGGGGCAGTGGAGGGCGTGAAGCTGAACCGCACGGCGCTCCTGCGAAGCGGACAGGTCAACGGCGTTGCCGCACGAGCTGGTCGCGCA
>MDUD01001933.1:25818-91775 GCA_002216565.1 Crithidia mellificae | reverse complement strand
CTTAGATCTTGTTCCAGGCAACGATATCCATGGACTGCACCTCATCCTCGAAGCCCATGATCATCTCCTCCAGATCATCGCCGGAGACCTTGTCGTCCTCGATGACGATCAGCTGCTGCAGCTTCTTCACGCCAAAGGCCACCGGCACCAGCTTGTAGTCACCCCAGATCAGACCCTCGCGCTTGATGGCGTGCAGCTTCTGGGCCAGCGCCTCCAGGTCCACGGTGTCGTCCCACGCCTTCACGTCAAAGAGGATCGACGACTTCGCGATCACCTCCTTCTTCGCCTTCTTCTTCTCCGCATCCGCCTTCTTCTTCGCCTCCAGGGCCGCGGCCTCCTCCTCCGTCGTCTCACCGAACAGGTCGATGTCGTCGTCCTCCTCAGCGGCGGCGGCCGGGGCGGCAGCCTTCGGGGCCGGGGCAGCGGCCTTCTTCTCCTCCTTCTTCTCCGACGTGCCCTTCAGGAGCTCGTCGCGCTCGGCCTGGTAGTACGAGGCCATGCGGGCAACCCACTGAATGACGTTCGTGTTGCTGCCGAACATCTCCTCGAAGATGCGCGCATCCTCGGAGCTAGCGGAGAAGCCGGACACGAAAGGCTGAGAGGCCAGGCGGCCGTTGACTTCCTTCAGAGTGGACATGGTGGTAAATAAGAAGAAAAAAAAGGTTAGGTTTAACAGAAAAAGGGAATGAGAGCCGATGAGCGTGGTGAAGTTCTAACGCGAGGAAAAAAAAAAGGTGAGTGAAGTATGACGAGTTGTGAGCGTTGTAATCAGTGAATGAGTGCAAATTGTAAGGAACAGGAGAAGCAGATGCAGAGAAGAAGTAGATGAAGAAGCACAAAAGTCTGAACATGAAGATTTGATGCGTCATATACCGTGTAAAACACGAGCCTAGTAGCACTTTTTGTTTTTGAGCTTGACCTTCAGCACAATGACGTCCCAAAAAAACTACTCCCGCAAGAACAACAACAGTGAAAAGATCAAAGTTTTTTTTTTTTACCTATTACATTACAATGGAGTTGATGTAACCGACGCAACAATGTCCCTTCTCGATTTTTTTTTATAATCGGCTTGAATTGCGAACGGGGCTGAAATGCAATAAAAGTTTCGAAATGTAAACACAACAGGTTAAGATAAAACCTGGAGGCAAAGACAAAAACGTTGCGACTCACGTTGCTTTCGAGACAATGAACACGTTTACTTCAACCAGTGGCTGACTGCAAAGCGAAAACATGAGGAAAAAGACTAGGGAGAAAAGTTGTTCGCTCATAAGAGCTTTTACAAAATCTCTCAATCTCGCGTGCAAGGAGTGAAAAGCTCTTCGCCGGCTGCACTCACAGCCTTTGCAAGCAGAGCCACATAGCTGGTCTGCAAGTCTTTAGCCGTCACCGACTCCTCAATCTCCTCCAGCGTGCAGACTCGCACAAAGACGTCGCCTGAGACGTACCGATGTAGCGCGGTGACACCGAGAGACGCTTTAATGTGCGCCGCACGCTCGCACTCGTGAGTGAGACGGGCTGCAGCCGTGTCAGCCGCTTGGCCGACGGCACCGCCCGTCCCTTGACTTTCTTTCGTGCCGTCGCCGCCATCTGTCACCTTTTTGTTGCCCTCACTCTTGCCGCTCGCCGCAACAGTGCGGCCGGCGTCGACGTGGGCCAGTGCGTACAGCAGCTTTGCGGCGAGCAGCGCCGTCAGCGAGCTTGGCAGCGACATGGCAAACTCCTCCGGCGTGAAGAAGGCGCTCACCGCCGCGTAGGGGGTGAAGAGCGCCGCGTTGTGCACCCCGACCCGCGCCACGGCAGCCCGCACGTTCTTCTCATCACCGCGGCGCCACCGTGGAGTGTCGGCCATCATTTGCTCAAACGTTGTCGCTGCCAGCGCCACGTCGTCGCTGCGCGCCGCTGCCGCCGTGGCTGCGCTCGAAACTGCCGTAGTGCTCCCACCTGACTTCCCCTCCGCTTTCTCTACACCCTTTTCTTCCTCCTCTTCTTTTTCTTCGTGATCATCTTCATAGAGGCGGTAGTTGCGCTCCAACGCCAACTCGCGTGCCTCGCTGTCGGTCAAGGTCGTCTGTCCACCCAGCAAGCGTGCGTAGAACTCCGACGTCACGCCAACGCCGCGGAAGAAGCCGAACATGGGCCGCCCTACCAGGCTCACCACGCCGGATGCCACGCCAACAAAGAAGCCGTTAACGCCACCCTCCCGTGCGCCGCGTAGCGGCTTCGTCACCGCATCTGCCACGCCGCCGCCGACCTCCGCAAACACCTCGGTGAAAACTCCACGGCGCTGCTGAGGAGAGGCGAGAGAAGGTGCACTTGCGGAGTTTGCGCCACCCGCTCCTCGCGATAACGCAGACACAACTGGAGACGCGCTGCTGCTACTGCTGCCGCCGCCGCTAAGGTTCCCGATGCTGCGAGCCAGCAAACCAACAGAGTGCAGCGTGGAGGATGTCGTGGTGCGCAGAAAGTCGCGCGTGCCGGCCCACCGACTCTTGCCCGATGCATTGGCGACAAGCTCCCACACACCGCGCGACCAGCTGCCGAGCAGCGCACGCGGGTTGCCCAGGAAGTCGAGTGAGCCGACCACCTTGTAGCTCTGCAGCAACAGTTGTGTGCGGTACAGCGGAAAGACGAAGGACTGAAGCACCTTACTGAACGAGGTGGCCGAAAGCAGCTCGACGTTTACAAGGTGCACCGGCTTGAGGTCAATGCTGAGACCTTCTAAGGATGGAATCAGGTGCGCCGGAATGATGCCGAGGTTGCGGAACGGGTTGTGGCGGCGGTCGCTCGCGCGGGTGTAGGTGACTTCGGTGGCAATCGCGGAGACGTGCAGCTCGTACAGAAACACGTTGTACACCATTCGTTTCCTCTGACGGTTGTCGGCTGCATTATTCTTACTACCACCATCACCACTACCACCAATCTCGCTGGTGCGACGCCCGCGTGTCAACGACGGCGACGCAACCGCAGTTGACCCTCTCGCCCGTGCGCTGGCGCTGTCAAAGAGTGTGCTCGCACTCGCTGAGACCCGGTTGGACACGGTTTGAGAAAGCGCTGCGCTGCCAGACTGGTCTTGCCGCTGCGGTGACACGGTCTCCAACTCCTCGCGCACGCTTTCCAGCGTTGTACGCGCCGTGTACAGAAACTCGTCGTGCAGGTGCACCGCGATGGGTGGGACGGAGATGCGCAGCAGCTGAATCGGCACCATCGTCGTCTCACCAACAGACGGCGCGCCAGAGCGCGTCAGCTGCACCTCGACGTTGCACCACGACGGATTCCTGAAGTGCGGCACCCCCGCCACCGCCGACGACGCGGAAACGGAAGGTGCGCCGCCAGCGCTTGTGCTGGACGGGTCTGAGGGAGCCGTCGAGCTTTGCTTTTCCGGCGCTGTCAGCCGCTGCCCACTGCCGTCTGACGCGGCGGCGCTCATGCGGAAGACCACCGGGTAGACCGCCTCCGGCGTGGTGCAGTCCAGCGCCTCGACAATGCCCACCGACGCGGTCCCGAGCAGATGGCGCTCCGTCATTGTCACACTGCCGTACACGCCGACGGCGCGCACGCAGAGCACATCGAGCTCCAGTTGCCGCAGCAGCGTCAGCACATCCTCCTCTGCTGCCGCCGTGGGGACCACGCTACTGGCCTTGCCGTTCGATGCAATTCTGCTACGGGTTCGCAGCCGCCCACGCGCACCCTGTGCGACAACGCTGACCTGTGAGAACGGCCCTGTGGAGGGGAGGGTGATGGCCGCGACATAGAGCGTGCAGCGCGGCACAAAAACTTCAAGCTGCGTCAATCTTCGCGGTTGGAACAGCATGCGGCTCTCCAGCTGCCGCGTCGACACGACCGTGACGGTGTACTGGTGCGTGCGGTGGTCCAGCTGCACGTACACGTAGGCATCCGTCTGGCCCACCCGGAGCCCGGCGGAAGGTGTGGCGGCGCATTGGAGCAGGTCCACCTCGACGCCGGCAGTGACCCCTTTGCGTCGATTCGAGTGCAACGTCACCCGCAGCCCCTGGAACTCAAGCGTTGGCACCTCCCAGCAGCCGTAGCTGTTCGACTCCGCGGCGACAAGGTAGCTCCACGGCGGCGACGCACGGGAGCACAACGCTGTCGCCACACCGTCGGCAGACGCCTTCGGGGCCGGCGACGACGGCGAAGCCCCGGCGCTGCGCGTCAGCGTCTGCGCAAACTCCAGTGTGGTATTTAGTCGGTTCACAATGCGCAGCGGGGGTGTGGCGTGCAGGCTGACAGTGACGCGAAGTCGGCCGTCGTCCGTGCTGGACTGCAGTGCCAATGCACGGTAGTGTTCACTGGTGATGAACGGCCTCTCCTGTGCGTGGCGTGGGACCGGGAAGAGAGTAAAAGACGAAGCCTGTGCGTCTGCTGCGGCGGCTGAGAGGTTGCAGACGTGCTTCAGCACCAGCGGCAGCGTTGACGTGGCGAGAGAGAGCAGCTTCACGGGGGGTGACCAGAGATGGGCATGGGTGGCTGCTGCGCCGCTACTGTGCGCTGCGCCGTAGCACAGGCAGACTTCGGGTTCGTCTGCGCGTGCGCTGAAACGTAGCACCTCGCGGGTCTCGCCTGGCGGGATGCTCGTCTCGGCCGTGCTGAGGGCCGTCATGGTCGCCACGGGCGTGTCGTGCTCCCGCACAAACGGGCGGACGAAGAGGGTGCGATGCGGGTCCGCGTTGTGAATGGCGCAGAGCGCACGAAGTTGCAGCGCGGGCGGTGCGGCAGGCCGCCACAGCTCACCTCTGCTGCTTGCTGACGGGTCCGGCACACCCGCACCTGCGTTGCTATCCACCTCGTCTGCTGCGGACACGGCATAAAAGAGAGTGCAGTCATCGCGCTCATCTGCGGACAGCACCGTAGCGGCGACGGGGCTGGTGAGAAAGTACGCATCCGTCTCCTCCTTCTCTTCCGCAGCCGTTGCTTTCGCCCGTAGCGGCTTGTCGCGCACCATAAACCCTACCCGCGTCGCGTTCGGCGCCAACGTCGTGGCGTACTCGGAGAAGAACAACGGCAACACCTGTTGTGGACGCAAACACCCTTGCCCGTCTGTTCCGAGTAACGGCAGCGGCCGCGACGCCTCGCGCACGTACACGGGCTGGGACAGGTTTGACCGCAACACCGCGGCGCAGCGCACGACAACGGTGGAGCTGCCGTGCCGCTCAAGAGACACGGCCCCTTGCGTGTGCGTGGCACTTTGCTGCAGACGGATGTACGGTGGTGGCGACTCCTGCAGCGACAGCGGCGTAGCCGCCGACCACCACGCCGCCGGCGTTGCTGCGTCGCGCTGCGGCGCTTCAATTTGAAAGAAGACCTTGACATCCGCATCTAATTCACTCAAAGACGACGGTACCCACTGGAAGCACGATCCGTTTTCGACGACAGCGGAGTTAAGGATACTTCCAGATGGGTTTGTTGTTTTCAAGTTGCCGTTCGCAGCGGACACAGCTGTGCTGCGTATCGGCGTCCCGTCCCGCGCCTTCTGCGCGGTGCTCGCCTCCTTGGTGCCGGCACCGTCACTGCTGCTCTTTACTGCTCCGCTGCGCTCGCCGCCGCTCGGCAAACAAACACGCAGCCGCAAACGGCAACCCGTGCAATTCCACAGCGTCCACACAGGCTCCACCCTGACCGTGTACTCGCACGGTGCGAGCTGGCCAGAAAAGAGGAGCTGCCGCTGCCGCCGACTGGAGTGCCGCTTCCACGTCACCTGCACCACGCGGCTGGGCTGCGTAGCTGTGCGATCTGTCACGGCGGATCGCATCGGTGACAAAGGCAGCGTTGACGGCCCCGAAGAGTCGCCCGTCCGGCTACCGTCATCGACCAGTGACGTGATGGTGTTGACGGACCCGGCAACAGGGGGCGGCAAGGGTTGCAGCAGCAGCGGAAACGAGATGGTGGACGCGTTGCGCACCTGTACCTGCCTGCCCCGCAGCGCCGGGCGGCAGTCGCTGCCTTCACTGTCGCCCCTCTCCGCCTCAAGACCCAGCTTCCGCAGGTTGGCCGCCACCGTCTCCGCTGCTGCCGTGGCCGCCTTGCCACCACCACCACCACCATTACCGCCCTCGCGAGCAGCGCAGGCGGTGAGCTGATCGGCCATCACCGTCATGGCGTCCGCGAGCATCGCCCACGTCAGCAGCTGTGCCGCTGCGGTGTACGCGCACCCACCCATCTCAAGCGCAAAGCAGTCTTGCAGAATGTAGAGGGGAATGAAGCGAGTGGCGTGGGGTGCCACGACCACGGCAGGTGCGTCGTCAGTAGAGCCGCGGAGCACCACCGTAGCCGCAGCCGCAGCCGCTGCAGCCGAGCTGCATGCCTCAGCGCTGCCTAAAGCAGAGAACGCGTTGGTCAACTCGACGGTGGTGGCAAGGTGGACGACGGAGCGACCATCGCGCACGCATTTGCGCGCCACAAGGTCCAGCGCACCAAGCGGTGACGTGTAGCCCGGCACCCGCAGTCGGTGAACGGCGTCGTGCTCCAGCTTCCGCAGGTCCAGCGAGGTGGAGTACGACGAAAAAGTTGTCGCGGAGGCAGCCGATGGCGGCGGAACCAGCGTCAGCGTCAACTGCGCAACAGAGGAGGGCAGCTCGGTAAGCGTGACCGGGCTGCCAGAAGACGAGGCCGCCACACGCCACGGCGCGCCCGCTGTGCCCCTGTCTCTTTGCAAAGCGGTTGCCTGAGTCGAGGCCGCGGCGAGGACCACATCGACGCCGGTGTCATTCTGGATGGCGCGGGTGCCGGCGTCAACCTCTGCCGTCCCTCTTCGCAGCACACGCAGGGCCGTGATGATCGGCAGCGTCGCCACGACGTCGTCCACGGTAACGGATAGCGACAGCGAGCGGCTGTCGGGACTGAAACGCGTCCAGACCAGCGCGACAGACGGCTTGGCAGCAAAGAGCACGCGAGACGAGGCCGACGTCGTGTTCCCTGCTGTGGTTGTCGCAGCGCCGTGCACGGCGTCGATGAAAGACAGCGTCGCCGTAGCGTTCAGCACGGCATCCGTAGCCCGCATGTCTGTCGTGCATTGCACCACAAGCTTCTCCACGTTGCAGACGACCAGCGACTGTTGTAGATCATCCGTGAGGCACAGGGAGCACAGGGGCACCTCACCGGACACGTCAAGCGGGGTAGGCGCGACGACATCGGCAGCTGCTTTTCGAGGGACGGTGACGAGCGCAGCAGGGGGAGACCACGGAGCTGTGGCTTCTGTGGTGGCCTCTGCCGAGGTGGGTGTGAGTCCATCGACGACACATCTGACCACGGTAAGCAGCAGCTGAGCGTGGCCTAGAGGCAAGCGCCACGCTGTCGTTCCGAGGTCAAAAAAAAGCTTTACACGCTGGTCTTGTCCTTCACCGCAGCTGAGGCGGCCGACGAAAGCAACAGGGGTGCGTGTCAGTGCGCCGGACTCGTCTGCGCACTGCTGCAACGTTAGCATGGCCTCCCCTTCGCGCTCGGTGCGGACGCACACGCTGCCCTTGCGTTTGTCCTCGAAGCGGTAACGCACCTGCCACGTGCCGACAGCCGTGAGGCACCGTCGCTGCGACACCAGAGCTGCGTCAAAGCCCACCTTGACGTCAACGGAGTAGACGGAGGTGACGGGCCACTGGGAAGCGGCGAGGGGAGTCGGCGTCGCAATCGCCGCCGCTGCTGCTGCTGATGTCGCCGACGCCTCTGTGTGCGTCGTCGCCGCTGTCGTGTCCGTAGAATTCTTGCTGGATAGGTGACCAGCAGAGGCAGCAACCGCAGCCGGGGCTGCAGCTGCTGGTGCGGCGGGGAAAAGACAGAGGGCACGCTCACCAAGCTGCACAAAGGCAGCTGGTGAAGTCGTTGCGTGGCTGTGGCGTCCAGCACTCTCCTTTTGCGTACCGCTTCCGTCCATCACGACCACGCGAACGTTCTCAAACTTCACGGTCAGGTCCGCGTCAACACAAATGGCCGGACCGAGGTCACCGTTGACGCTCTCGCAGCAGGAGAGGTACACCGTCACCACTTCCGTGCCCGCTGCGGTGGGGGGACTGCCGCGTACGGTGAGGACGTTGTGCAGGCTTGTGTTGCGGAAGTGTAGCTGTGTGCTGCAGCCGCAGCCGTCCGCCGCGCCGCCGAGCACAAGGTCGTGCGTCAGCGTCCAGTCAGACTTCACCTCCACGACACGCACGAGCGACGCGTGCCGCTCCAGCTCATCCAGAGGAGGAATTGACGTGTCGGGGTGAACAACCTGCAGCACCGTGTGAGAAAACGACGCCGCAACAGCCTCGTCCACTTCCGCCGACCATGCGCGCTGGGCACCAGCCGCAATGGGGACCACCACGAGTTTTGATATCGCCTGCAGAAAAGCTAGCGTGACGCGAGTGCGTAGGGTGGGAAGGCGCAACGTGAGCGCTGTGGCTTCATCGTCCAGTGCGCCGCTGGTAGTGGAGCTGCGCTCGCGTTGATCTGCGTGTGAGAGGGACAGGGACTTCTGCTGCAAATACAGACCATAGTGCGACACCTTTGCCTGCCCCGCTGCCGCCCTCGAGTCCGCAGGGGACGAGCTGCGTGACGTCGCTGACTCAGCTGCTGTTGCTTGCGTACCGCCAACAGAAGGCTTGATGGACAGAAATTGAGACGTCACAGACGCACTTGTCGTCAGTGTATGTGCTTCGGACACCTCGGTGTCGCCGCGGAGATCCGTTGCTCGCACCTCCAGATAAGGCCGCTGGCCATCCGCGCTCTGCTGCAGTTGTGCAAAGACGCGCGTGACTTCGACGGCAGCGATGCGCTGACGATCAGTCCCTTCTGCTGTGAAGTCACACGTGAACCGCGGCACGCTCACCGAAACAGACCAGACTGTATTTGCATCAGGATTGTCATCGCTAGAGCCACTTGTACCACAAGCACTTCCCTTCGTCTGCTCTGTAAGCTGTACAGTAGATTTTGACACGCGACGTGGGATGTGCTGGCCTGCAGCCATGCACAACGCCCCTGCAACGCACTCGAGTGCACTGGCAGCGGGAAAGTGAAACAGCAGTCCGGGCTCTGCCACACTCAAGCGTAACTCGGACTCTTCTGCTGCTGCTACTGTCGCGCGCACTCTTGCAAGCTCCTCTGCTTCGGGCTTTGACTGGTCGGTGTTGAGGGAAACGTGCACTTCGGTCTTCTCGAGCAGCGCTGTCGTAGCCTCGTTCCCGTCCATCAAGCGATAGCTCGCGGCAACTGTCATCTGCGCGCGGCACTGCTTGTTAGCTTCTGTTAAAGCTCCAGCACTTGGTGAGGCCACCTTTGCATTATTAGTCGTAGAGACTGGTACGGTGACTTGCACATCTGCGGCGCGAACGTGGACTGCGGGAGTGGCGCACGTGTGCTCGTCTTGCGGTGCAAAGCACAACATCTCCGCCTCATTGACAATCAGCTGGCACGACCAAGAGCCACTGACGGCATTCGGGCCTCTGCCAAACGCCTCTTCCGCATTCTTCTCCTCATCGCCGCTGTCCTGCACTGCGAGTGTGCTTTTTGTGTCATTCGGCAGCGGTGTCGGCACTGGCGCACAGCCCGCCAGATTCGTCGACGCCCACAGCCCCACCGCTGACTGCACACACGCCGCAGCGCGCATCACGCAGAGGCCCCAGCTGTGGCGGTCGCGGTTGAACAGCGAGACGGAGGAAACGCGGCAGAGCGCGGCACAGCTGCCAATGCCTCCGCCGTCTGTGAAGCGCAGCAGCGGCGCAGTGATGGAGGCGAGGAGGTCAGGCTTGCGCTTCTGCTGCGTCGAGCGGCATTCCACGGCGGAGGTCGAGTACACCGCAATCGCGTCACACTGTAGCGCGTGCACCTGCTCCGCTGTCGCTTCCTCCAGTGTGCGGCTAAACCGCGGCCGCTTCAGTACGACATAACCCGCTGGCGCCAGCAGCACCTCCACCTGATGCACTTCCGCGTACACCTGCAGGAAACGCCCAGAAGCTGCGTCCCGCTCTTCTTCTTCTTCCATCGTTGCAGCCGTGGCCATGGCTGCGCTTGCGGTCCACAGGCGCAGCCAGGTGTGGCACGCTCGAGCCCACTCCACCACAAAAATTGCCGTGACGGAACTGGCACCGAGCAGGACATGGTCAGCCGTGCAGCTCAGCACGTTGTCTGTTGCGTTGTAGTCCACCGTAAGGGCAGGTGCTGAAGGAGCAGCACCGCCATGAGCACCTTCTGTCCTACTCTTTCGATCCCCACTGCTGCTCGCACTGGCAATGCCGCTGCAGCGCTGTCCCTCGCAGGAGAGAAGCGCGATGAGGTTGCCGGCACCGTCGCTGACGCGCACCGGGCCGACACAAACGCGATACCGCTCTCGCACCCCAGTGGCTGCACCTGTCTGCCGAGGAGTCAAGCGGCGCCCATCGCGGATTGCAGCCACCTCGTCGTCTTCGTACTGGTTTTCGTCTCCCTCCTCCTCGTCTTCATCACCCATGCGCACTGTGTCCTCGTGTGTCGCGCCATCCAGCTGTTCTCGGTCGGCAAAGAGCGTGACGCCGTCTTCCAGCACGATGACCATCAAGCAGACGCGCGTGGCGTTGTGCGGCGCGTTGTTGGGGAGGTCGGAGACAAGGTGGAGGCAGTGGCCGCGCAAGGAAAGCTTCGCTTCGTACCACATAATGGGGTCCGGCGACTCGTCCGGACGCAGCGGCGACGCGTCTGCCGTGGAGCTTAGACGAGGGAAGGCGGCTTCATGCGCGGACTGCGTCACAGCTATGCTACCAGCCATTTGCACTCCGTTTTGGCGCTGCTGTTGCTGCGGCAAACGCTCCGCCGTCTTCCACAAGCCCACCAGGTGCACAAGACTGCGACTTAGTGTGTACACGGTGTGAAGAGAAATCGCAATTGCTGGTCGAGCCGCAGTAGGAGCGGACGCATCCTCGAGCTTGTCGGCTCTGTCACGCTCCTCATCACCCACCTCAATGTACGCGCTCGTGAGAAGGTGGTTGTTTAGCTCGCCGCACACGTCCGCCGCGGTGGGCTCGACGTGGAAAAAGTCGGTTGAGCTGCGCTGCCGCAGCACCAGCGACGGCGGGTCACTGTCCAGCGGGTCCAGCTCGTCATCTGCGCGGGTGTAGCGGTTGGCCCTCACACACAACACCGTCCGCGGCAACGGCTGCGACGTCGTCACATCGACGCTCGGCAGCTTCCACTGCGCGGTGGCGTCGCAGTGCCCCGCCACCACCACACCGCGCAGCGCCACCGTCGACACGAGGTGCCACACCCGCATCCGCCAGCCCGCCGACAGGGCGTCGTCCATCAGCGTGGCGGGCTCGTTTGTGCTGGTCAGCACGTCTTCCAACTCCACGTCCGTTGTCAGGCGAATCGATGCGACGGTGATGCCGCACCACGGCTCTTCAGCCGCCGTCGGCGTCGCAGTTGCCGCTGCGGCGTGTGGCGACTCCGAGGTGATGACCACGCCGACGTTTGTCAGCTGCGCCTCCACGCCTGTGTACGTGCGCGCCGGCCCGGCCGCGCTCGTCGACGCGGCAGCACCAACACCAGCAGAGGAAGTGAAGCTCTCGGTTGGCGCAAACAGTGCCCGCACCTCGTGCGACTGGCGCAGTAGCTCGTGCGCAAAGCCGAAGAGCTCGTTAGCCGGAACATTAAGCAGAAGTCCACGCAGCTGCACCTGCACAGCGCAAGTGCGGTGCAGCGTGAGGTCTGTCATGTGGTAGGATCGACCGTAGCGCAGTTTCGAGATGTTGTGGGCGTGCGGGGACCGAATGAGTTGCACCTGAATGCACGGACCAGACGAAACGGACGGCGGCGATGCCTTGACATCTTTTGTTGCGTTGGCAGGCGTCGGCTGCAGCTTCAACACGGATACGTACACCACCTTGCCACTCTGCGTGCTGTTGCAGCTGTGGCTTTCGTCGCGCGTGTCAGCCAGTGGTGTCACGACGGTTGGCGGAGCGGTGGAGCGCAGAAGCAGCTCTGGACAGCGCGGAACGTCCAGCGTGAACTCGTCATAAACGCGGTCGACGCCTGCGTCCTGCGGCAGCGTCACCGGCGCCATTGAGAGGCGGGCCTCTGGGATCAGCAGACGGCACCATGGAAGGTCCTGGCCGCCGTGATGGCTGATGTTACAGGTGTTGTTGCCGCTGCTTCCGCCCTCTCCTAACATCACCTGCGTGTGCGTGAGCTCCACGTAGCCGTACAGCCATCGAGGAGAGCTCTGTGCGTTGGCGGAGGAGCGGGATGGGCCGCCAGCCCCGCCTCCATTTCCGTTGTTGTGACGGTTCGTCCAGTCTCCCGCCTCGTCCTCGCGGTAGCCACCGCGGTTGTGCCCGCGTGTGCCAAACATGACGCTATTCTGTCGGCTGCTGTAGGTGTCGCGGTAGCGGTGTAAATTGTTCGGTGTCGCGTTGTTGTTGCGCGGGCTCACGTTGCCCTCCCCGCCCGTGTTCACAAAGGAGTCCTGCAACGACAGCGGCGCGGGCGAGCGGGCGCGGGTGACCGAGTCGAGGCGCAGCGACTCCTCCGCGCCGTCAGCCCCGGGTGCGGCGGCGGAGTCGGCGAAGAGGGCGTAGAGGCGCAGCCACCACTGCACGTGCGGGACACGCACCGTCGTGTGGCGCACCGCCGCTGCGACGCGCACAAACGCCGCGCCTGTGTCATCACTCGGGCTGCTCAGCGCAGCCGCTGCGCCGTCTCGCACCTCCGCCGCGGGTGTCGCCCGCTGCGACCGCCCACGTGAGGCGGAGGAGGTCGGCGACGGCTTGCCTTCCATGAGCGCAAGTCCGACAAGATCAGTGGTGAAGAGCGTTTGTGCACGTCGGCTCTCAAGGGGGGCGGCGGCGGACGCTGTCGGAGTGGCCACCTCTCGCGCGTTCAGCTCAACGCCGCTGATCTGGCCATTCTTTACCGGCGATGTCAGCCACTGGCCACCAGAAGCGGAGTAGAACTGCGCGCCGCGGCGGATGGCAAATTCGTAGGTGATGCCGTGCTTGCCTGGCACATCGTTCTCGAAGCTGCCCGAGGCCGCCGCTGCTGCGGCTCTCGCATCAACTGCAGACTGCAGCACAAGGGAGACAGACGGTATGGTAACGAGCAGCGTCAGCGCCGGCGACGATGCGGCGGTGGCTGGCGACAGAGGCGGAGGTGGCGGTGGCAGTCCCTGCGGTGGTGAGAGCACCGTCGCTGGCGCTGTCGATGCGGCCATGCCTGCAGTAGCACCGGCACTTTCATGAAAAGTACTGCCAGCATTAGCAGCAGCAGCAGCAGCCGTGGCACCAGCCGTGGCAGCGGCAGCGGCCATGTGGGTCGCCGCCCGGTGCTCCGTCAAGTCATCGAGCGAGCCTGCGCCACCAGGCCGTCGCAGCTTCGTCTGGTAGCGTCTCCGACTGCGCAGGGAGTGGTTGGCCTCTTCGCTGACGTCCCACGCCTTGCCGCCTTGCGCGGACGCCACGGCCTCCTGTGCGACGTTGCGAGCGAAGAAGCGGATAAGAGTGCGGCACTGATGTGCGCCGAGGTCGATGGACACGCCGGTAAGACTGTCGGTGGCGCCTGTGGTAGTAGAGCCCTCGGCTCCGGCAGCACCCCCGCCACCACCAGCCGCCGACTTCGGATCGTACAGATCGTCCGTGCTCGTGCGGCGTGCAACGTCTGGCGACCTGGATGCCGCTGACTCCATCAGTGACGGCGAGTGCAGACCAATGAGCACCGTCAAATCACCCTCGTTGCCTCGCTGGTACATGTAACCTGCCAAGGATTCCTTCGGCACGAGCAGCACGCCGGCCTCCGCTCGCACCTTCAGATTTGGCAAGCGGACGTGCTTCGGGTGCGGCGATGCTGCCGTATCCATCAGATGCATCGAAACCGTGTCAAGGTAAGCGCGCGTGCGCAACTGGGCCGACAACGCCGGGTCAGACGTGTTCGCGGCGGTGCGCGTTAGCCCGGCCCTCACCTCCGCCACGTGCACGATACACACGGTGTCGGGTGTGCTGACGTCGATGGGCACCGCGGCATCTGTGGCGAGAAAGATGTCCACGTCGGACACCGTCGCCGTCACCTCCAACTGTCTCGATCGCGCAGGCAAAGGTGCAGCCGCAGCAGCGCCAGTGACGGACGCAGCGGAGGCGGCTATCGGCGGTGCATAAATGGTGGTAGGGGTGCTGAAGACGGACATGGGGGTTCCGTCACGCCGTCCCTGCGCCGGCTCGTTCGGAAAACTTGTGAAGCCGCGGTGGCAGAGCGGCGACGACGGCAGCCGCCGCAGTCGCTGCATCCGTTCGTCCTTGTCCAGCACATCAGCGAAGAGGTACAGAAACGGGAAGTAAGCATGAAGCGCACCTCCACGCACGGCGATGTGGCACGTTGTTGTTAACGGTTGGGTGCTGGCTGTGGTGGCAGACGGCGCACCGCTGGGCCCTGCGAACGAAGAGGGCGACCGCGGCACGACCAGGTCAACCGTGCACCGCAGTGGCTGCGGCGGCTGTGCTGTTGTGGCAGTACCAGCGCTGTGTTTGTTGTCGTGTGTGTTGGAATTGCTGCTGTCCTCACATTGGTGAAGTGGCGTCCACGGCAGCGCCGTCACCAGGCTCCGTGTTTCCGGATCGCCGCCGATGTAGTCCACCAGCTGCACCGCCTCTCGCACCTCAAACTCAACTCGAATGCGGTGCCCATTGTCTGTGCTACCTGCGGAGAGGGCCTCGCTCTGCCTCAGCGGTTCCAGTGCGGCGTAAAAGCCGTCCACGTGCGCGTTGACCTCCACGTAAGGGGCACCCTCCACCACACTCTTTGTTAGCGGCGCCTGCAGGTAAATGGACTGCACGCGGAGGCTGAGCGTGGGCAGAGGGGAGTTTCCCGCTGGTGTTGACAGCTGCATCGCGGCTCTGTCAGCGTCGCCACCATCTTCTGGCGACTCTCCTCCTGCGCTTCTCAGCGGGGCGAGGGCGTTGACGGCGCCAACAGCGATCTCCACAAGGTCCACCAGGGCTGTGTCGAAGTACGCCGTTACAGCTTCCACCGTCATCGCAACGTCCAGCGATGCCGCAGGGGCCTGTACAAGGGTCACCTGCTCCACTGTGAGCAACTTCTGTCCCGCCGCGGTGGTCATCGTGACGTCTGGGATGGACAGCAGAAACAACGGAGTGACCTCATGCGTGCTCTTCGATCCCGTCGGTAAAAGCGGACACTCCGTTACGTCACTTGCGTTGGTTGCTCCTGCGGAAAGCGGCGGCGACGCCGGAACCCACACCAGCTCCACCGCACGCGGCTCTTCTGCACCCAGCGCAGCCAGCGCGCCGCGGTACGGTGCGGTGGCGGCCGGGATGCCTTCGGGAGCAATGAGAACAACTTCAGCGACGTCCTCGTTGTAGCTGGAGCGCACTAGCAGCCGCGCAACGCTCACACCGAGCGCAAACGTGCGTCCCCCGAAGAAGTCGCGACCGCCATTGCTCGGTGCGGTGGGGCCTTCGAGATGCATTTCCTCCGAGCCTTGTTGGCGTGGGGCCGCCTCCTCGGCCTCCCGCGCACTGTGCTCCTTCGCCTCCTCGCTCTCCTTTATCGAAGTTTCCAGGTGCTGCGAGGGCTGACACAAGCTGGGCAGGACAGCCGTCATGATGTCCCGTGTGTAATCTCTGGGGAAGTTGCGCATTGCCATCATCTGTGGCGCAGCAGCCGCAGGCGCGTCCATCTCATCCTCGCTGATCTCGGTGTTGGCAGCGGCTACGGCGATACACCCTGGGCTGTGAAGGTGCCACGACAAAGGAAGCTGCTGGCCACTCTTGCCGAAAAGGTTGCTTGCATTGCCTGCGCCAAAGCAGCTACTCGAGTCCAGAGCGTCGCGTGCTTCTGCGTGGAGCGTCTGCAGCTCCTCAACGATGCCCTGCACCACTCGAGCATCGCCATCGCGGCGACAGAAAACAGCCGGCTTCAGCAGCCCGTCATTCACCGCCGCGAAGGCGTCCGGCTCTACCACGAAGTCGATGCCCTTGTTGAAAACGACCGAAAGCTCCGACGGGTTCAGCAGCACCTCCCCGGCCGCAAACGACATCAGCTCAAGGTGGCGGTTCGTCGCCAGTGTTGCTGGGGAGATGCCCTTTTGGCAGAAGAGCCGCACCGCCCGGTCTGGGTCGCCGATGCAGAGGTAGTACTCACTTTCAGTCCCGCTGTGCCGTTTACGCGACGGGGCCACGGTGCACAGCCGCGTCGTGGAGATGGAGAGCACGAGGCAGGCGTCGTTGTTAAGGAAGCAGCGCTCCGGCTTGGTGGATGCGAAGCTGCCGGCAGAGCTGGCGTTGAAAGACTCTGTGTTGACGAAGTTATCATCGTCGTCGTTGAGGTTGAGGTCGCCGTTGTCGTAGAGAAAGGCCCGCAGGTCCACCTTACTGCGTGCGTTACCCCCTCCAGCTCCACTGCGGCCGGTCCCGGAGAGCTGCTGCTGCTGCTGCTGCATTTGCGCTTCTTTGTCTGTCGTCGGTCCTTGACCCTTCTCCCCTCCCTCTTCGCCGAGGGGCGATTTGCGGGTGCCAAAGTCCAGCGAGGCACATTTAAGCGGGACGGCAGTGGCAACGGAGTCCATCATGACGAGTGAGGACAGACCGGAGGGCTGGTGGTCGATGATATCCAGATCACTCTCCTCGATGTCGCGAGAGAAGAGCGGGACGCACACGTCGATGGCCTGCAGCGTCACGTTCCAGACCAGCGGCGGTGGCGACGCTGCCGGTGCGGCTGTTGTGGAAGATGCTGATGTGGCCCCTTGTGCGGATGTAGCCGCAGCGGCGCCGTCGTCGTGCGACGAGTGCGCCACACGCCGCGCGCTCGACATGTTGTAGTCAGACGACGAAGACGGCTTGAAACCGCGATTGCCACGCGTGTTGGGAAGAGAACGGAGAGGAGTCTCTTCCAAGGCGAAGGAGGCCGCCAGCGTCGCAGCTACAGCCGCGTTGGTGCGGATTGGTAAGTGAAGCGGTGTTGGCGTGTAAAAAGCTTGCTGCAGCGCCTTGAACCAGTCCACAAAAGCGGCCACCTCCATCCCCCACCACCGCCACTCATGCAGCGGCTGGCAGATGATCAGCTGCGGCGCCATCCAAATCCCGACGTGCGTGCGGCACGCGTTCTGCTTCACCACCAAGAAGTCCTCTCCTTCCCCTTCCTTTGACTGCAGCAGCACGGAGCGCAGCACCCCTTCAAAGGAAACGCGCGCGGAGCCGACGAAGAAGGACCACGACGCCTTATCTGCGCGGTCGTCCGGTACGGTAGTGAAAAAGACCTCTAGTGCGGAAAGCTGGACGCAGAACTGCTGCGCGATGCGCTGCAGCGGCGTGTGGGTGGGCGGGGCTGGCACGCTGCTGTCGCGCAGAAGCGGCCAGTAGACCGGGTTGACGCGCACCGTCAGCGTCTCCACGAGGCAGCGCAGGGTTAGGTAGACTGGGTTGCCGTCCGTCACCTCCGGCAGTAAGCTCTGCGGCACCGACGGCTGGGCCAGCGGCGCGCGGTGCGGGGCAGCAAAGCGCTGCCCGACCTCCCACTCCGCCGCCATCAAGTCAGACAAGGTGAGGCTGCGCTGGCACGGCGACACCGCAAAAGGTTGCGAAGCATCACCGGGCAGCGTCATGGTAGAGGCGCTGCTCTGCGCTACCGGCGGTGGCGCCTCCAGCTCCGGGTCGGGACTCGTCGCGCTGGTGAACCAGCTCCACAAACCACCTTTCTTCGCAGCTTGCCCAGCTGACTTACTAGCGTTCCCACTCGCCGTCGCAGCGGCACCGGCAGTCTCACGCAGCCTGCGCTGGCGCGCCTCCTCGATAAATGCACGTTGCCGCGCGTAGCCGTCCTCCTCCTGCAGAATCTCAGCGTAGGAGAGACAGCGCAAGAAGAGCACCTGTGGCAGAGTTAGCTGGCGCTCCAGGAGCATCAGCTTCTTCTCTTCGAGTGCGTCCAGTGGCGGGGCCCACGGCACCCCTTGGGTACGCTTGTAGTACTGGCAGTAGGTGCGGCGCACCTGACAGAACTGTAGCATTTCATCAATCACCTCGCGACGGCTACGGTCGTGGCGGTGTGAGGTTTGGCGCTGCTGCTGAATATCATCCAGCACGCAGCGCACCGCAAACTGCCAGCGCTGCCGCGCAACTTGCCGCGACAGCGTGTGTGAGTCAGGTGCAGCCGAGGCTGCCGCAGTCGCAGCTGCAGACGCTGGCGATGGCAGTAGCGGCGACGACGTATCAGCGCTCCTGCTGAGGCTGGCTTCACGGTCTGCCACCGCGTCTGCACTTCCTTCCAATGGTGATAGCTGCGATAGCGCACGTTGGTGCTGCCGACGACGGCTCAAGCGCAGCAGGTGGAGACGTTTGCGGTAGCGGGCACAGCCGAGGCTCTGGTGGTAGCTGCGCCACATCGATTCGAGCGCCTGGATGACGCCAAAACACACCTCTGCCTGCACTCCTTCGACGGCGGAGACGGTCAGCTCCGTCGAGCTTGCCGGCAGCGGCGCCGCGTCCTCGACGATGGGCTGCAGCGAGGTGCAGCCCGGTGGCACGATTTTCGCGTTCACCTCCACCTTCGCAACCTGCAAGATGGCCTGCGAGTGACTCCACTGCGCCTCGTAGAGCTCATACGGCGTTTTACGATCCTCCGTGCTTCCCTCTGTCGAGTGCAAGAGCGGGGACTGCGACGCAGAGGCGTCGGTGGTGCGCGCTGGTAATGCGGCACGACCACTTCCATTGCTACTGTCACCCTCTACAACGCTACTCGTCTCTTCTCCTGCCGTTGCTTTGACGGCAGAGGAGCGAGGCGGTGAGACGGTTTCGCCAAACAAGTCCAGCTCCTTGCCCGACGGTGCGCTGGGAGTGGCCCGTATTGCGTGCGTGCTGACTACAATGTCCGATAAGAGAATGCGCTTGCAGAGGGGCGAGAGCAGGCCGCTCACGAACCTCTCACGAAAGCGCTGGTTTGTCGTGGTCAGACGAATCTCGCGCACAAAGATCGCAAACGCCTTGGCGAGCGTTGGGTGCAGGCCCTCGTAGTCAAACTCGTAGCGCACGCTCACCTCCCTCAGCGAGAGGCAGACGTTGCGCACGGCAATCTGGCTGATGCGATCAAAGTCCCAGATCCAAGAAAACCACGATCCTGTCGACGCCTCCGCGGCGTCATCGCTGCTCGCCGACGGTGCCTTCTTTCCCCGCCCTGCTGGCTCGCCACCTGGCAAGTGGACGGAGGAGCTGCGACTTGCCAGCTCACTCGCCACCTCGCGCGAGACCCGCTGCCGCTCCTCCTCGTAGCGCCCCAGCTGCTGCTGCTTGATGGCCTCCTCCCGCTCCTGCTCTTCCCACGCATTGAAGGGCCGGGCACGCAGCGGGCCGAGCACCAGCTCCACTCCACTCACCTGCACCTGGATCGGCTCACTCTCCAGCGAGGACCACGGCACGCGAATGGTGAGGTGGCGAATAACGCCCTTGACCACTGTGAATGGTGCCAGCAGCATGCGCACCGAGGCCACGTTTTGAGCAGCGGTAGCGGCGGCGGCAGCAGCGGCGACCACGTCAGGGGCGTTGCTGGAGGAGCTGCCTTTTACCTTGGCCTCTGCGAGATCGACGCTGTTGTAGGCGTCCTCGCCGTGCAGCAGTGCCGTGATGCGCTCCAGCACATCAGCGCGGAGGTGCACGTTGCTCAAGACGACATTGCCGGACCAGAGCGAAATCTCGAGCTGCTCTGCGTTGACGTCCTCAATAAAGCGGCTGAGGTACTTGGCCAGAAGCTCGGCAACCTGCTTTTCTAGCATGGTGTCGGGACAGCGTTTGTACAACTGCTAATCAACAACAGGAAAAACTAAGCAAACTCCTTTATAGTCTAAAAGAAGAAGAAAAAAGCAGGGGTACCTACCTGATCACTTCTTTGCTGTGCAACGGAGTACAGACTCGCGCGAAACAAGGCGAAACCCGGAACAGACTGGATGGAGAAGAACAAAAAGTGCCAATCACCTTGAAGTGAAAGATGAATTTAAGAAACACGATAAAAAAGATTAGGCGTGTGCGAGTGCAAAACAAAAATTAGACGAAGCTGCTCTGTGCTGGCTACAAAAATGCAAGAAAAAAGAAGAAGCAAAAAAAGCCCAAAAGGTAAAGCAAAACAAAGAAAAAAGGAAAGTTTGCTGGGAGTGTTGCAAGAGAAAAAGATTTTACCCGCTACCACGCATTCATTGAAAGACGTTGAAGGCAAGCGGAGCGGCGGACACCGTCTTTCCGATATGGAAAAAGGAAAAAAAAGACAATGAACAAATGGCGCAGGCGGTTTCGATTCCTTGATCGTTTGTGCTTTGGATAGTTGCTTAAAATACTATCAGAAGAAGCCCGCTAAAGATGTATCTGTGCAAACGCCACTACAAACAAACCTGGCCACAACACAGCAACAAAAGAGATAAACAAGTGTGAAATCAATGTAATGGAGAAATTATAAAAGTTTGCTGCGCCCGTAGTTTAAGCTTAGAAATGGCGTCAGCTTACCATAAAGTGTTACAAAATAATCGGGACGCGATGTGGTCACAAAACAATTGTGATTATTTAATGTAGGTATGTGAAAGTCGCAACTTCAACAGCTCACGCAACTCGGTACAGAGAGAAAAGAAGACTTTTCCATAACAAGGTTCAACAAAAATTGAGTTTCGCGATCAAAACCCAACGCGCTGAATCGGCAGGTGCGCGTCTTTGATTCAATATTGTTTTGTAGTCAGCAAACAAGCAAACGCAATAAGAAGTTGTGTGTGTGGGTATGTGTTTGTATTCTCTTTGTTGCTCCAGCGCTGCAGAAAACGCTTAATGTATTTTGAATTTTTGTTGGTGCTGCTGTTTTGAGAACCAGAAAGTAAAGGCTTATAAATCTAAAAAAAGATCGTGGCAGAGAGATAATGAAAAGGCAAAAAAAGAGGAGACAGAGAGTTTTCGTTGAAAAATAAATATTGCATAAATTTGAATTGGAGTCTGTAGCGAATGAAATGCTTAAATCATAGCTCGATACTTTAAGAAGCCCATTTTTGGAATTGTTCAGGTAAAGTGCGCTTCATTGACAAACTTTCTTCCGCTCGCAACGCGAAGCGGAACAGTACATAAATGCGTCAATTAAGAATTTTTATCTTAATTGCCAAACATGGTTTCGCTTATGTGCAATTTACATGTCGCGCCAAAAACTCGGCATAAAAGCATTTTCGCGTTTTTCTATCTATTGTTGTTGTTAAACAAAGGTATTTGTTTACATCGAGTTGGCGGCTAGCCGAAACCAAATAAAAACGTTGAGAAACGTCGCAAGAAGTTTAAGACGCCTTTCTCTTTTTGTTAAGTTTTTCTTGTGCGTTTGATGACCGAAGCGCTCTGCAGGGCTACTCTCCGGACCACATATTCCGAGTGAGCAGCAGAGAAGACAGAACTTCCTTGAATTTCTGCATCGTCACGTGCCCCGCCGCGTCACCAGCACTAGCAATCGCGGCTTCCTGCTCTTCCGTCAGCACGCTGGCTGCAACGGTGTTGTTGCTGCTGTTGACACCAGCCGACGACCCAGTAGATAAGTTGCGGCACGTGTTGCGCAGCTGCTGCACCGTGATCCACTTTTGAGACGTGACATCGATCATGTCGAACATCGTCTCCAGGTCTTTCTCGTTGAAGAGCGAGGAAGAGACTTTCTCGCTGCGAATCTTGTGCACTTCATCCGCCAAGAAAGCTCGCGGATTCTCCGGCTTGTGGTAGAGGACAAGCTGCAGCAAGTGAGCGAACAACTCGTTTAGCTTGTGGTCGTGAATGTACTGGTGCGTCTGCTGCGCCGGATCCACATCAGGAGCAGCAGCAGCAGCAGCGGCGGGAGTAGCAGAAACAGGGGCAGTCGACATCGCGTTTTGTGACCCTGTCTTTTGGTCTCCTACGGCAAACATAGACGTTTGAGCACGCTGAGAGAAAATGTGCTCAATAATTACGACAGCACGTGTATTCCTGAACGCGCTCCAGTAATCTGAATGCGAGCGGACAAAATATGAGAGCAGTGTAAGAAAGTATCCTACTCGAAGAAAAGTAACAGAGTTACAAATCAAAGAACGCGAAAAGCAAGAGAAGAAAACTGGACATAAATTAGAGTGCAGCCAACGAACTTGTCAGTAAAGAGTTTTATATTCAATACTCTGTTGCGTTTGCGACAACTCGTTAATTGCATAGAATAGCGGGCTGTCCGTGAATAGATGTTAAAAAGGCAAGCTTAGCATCTCGACAAAATTAAAACTTAGCGACTCGGCAGTAGCTTGCTCTCCGTTTCGTTCTTTATTTCTATCCCTGTAACACAACAAAGCAGCTTGGATGCTCTTCAACAATTGGGAAATTAAATTGGATTCATTTCTTTTTCTCTTTGTACGCAAAACGTCAGGCTTTTTTTTTCGTAAACACAACCAAACGAAACACAGCGTGATGATCGCCTAGTAGTAGTTTCTCTCCGCGCGACGGCGAAGCGAGTCGGCCTTCAGTTTATTTAGCCGCGACTGCAGTTCCAACTCCTCGCGGAGTACCTGCAAGTCATCCGTGCTCATTGCCATGGATGTTGCTGCCGGCGTCGGATCTGCTAGCGTGTACTTCGAACCGACCGTCGTGGCATGAAACACAGGGTAGATTGCCGTGGAGAGGAGTGGGCGAGTAACGGGTACACGCGTCGGACCCGCGGTAGGGCTCTGATTCGCCGGCGCACTCGCCGTGGAAACACCAGCAGATGCGGGCCCACCACGGCGGAACGTGGCGTAGTGACCCGACGGCAACCCCGACTCAGCCAGCAGGGCGGCGTCTCGCTCGGTAGACGCTGACCGCATAAGGCCGTCCCAGGCACCTGGGGAGGCGGTGCTCCACGCTGCCGTGACTCGACCAGACTGCGAACGCTCACGGGAGGCGCCGCGCGGGCGGCTGGTGTGTGGGCTGTCACGGTGCAGTCGCACCCCCGCCACCAACGACGCGTGCCAGTCCAGCGGGCGGCTGTCCACGCTGCGGGGCTGCAGGGCATAGGTGGAGGGAGAACGGGGGCTTCGCGAGGTAGAGGTCACCGCTTCGGGTGAGCTGCCGGGCGACGGGGCCCGTGGCCGCGGTCCCACCGGTGCCGGCGACGTCAACTCGGGCTGCGGCGACGAGGCCGCTGCGGTGGACCGAGTGGGAGGGGTGGGCACTGACGCCGGCGCCGGTGCGGGCGATCGCGCGGGCGGCGAAGTCGCGGGCGTCACGTGTGGCTGCGCAAAGTCGGACGGCGTTGCCACCGCGCTGCAAAAGCGGCGCACCGACGGTGTTGGCCCGTCACCAAAGACGGAGGAGGTCGGCGTCGTGGAGGACACGGAGCAGCCGTCTTGGCCTGCAGGACTGTCACTCATGGCCTTGGAGACCAGCTGTGACAGCAGCGGCCGCAGCGACAGTTGCGGTTTTTGCGTGAGCCGGGGCGGCGGCGGCGGTGCTGCTGCTGCTGCTGCTGCTGCTGATGATGATATTGCGCCGGGGTCGTTGTGCTGTGCACGCCGCCCTTGCAATCGATCTTCGCGTTGCGGCTCTGGCGCCACAACAGCGATTGCCGACGGCACCTGTGCAGTGGGAGATGATCGTGATGCTTGCACGTTCTTCTGTCGTGCTGGCGGTGGCGAAACGGCAGCACTCGCGGCAGCCCCGGCTCCAAGCGTTGCACCCACTGGCCGCGTGGCGCTTTCCATCTCGCGTGGAACTCGAAACTGGGTGAGCGGGGGCGGACGCATCGCTGTCGAGCTCGTTGAACTCATCGAAGACGAAGACGGTGGTGGCGCTGAGTGCGCAGTTGAAGCCGAATCTTTAGCGGGCACGCTAGCTGTTGCAGCCATCTGCACACCACTGTGCTGCGAACGCGGATCGGCTCGTTTTGTCGTCGGCGGAGGCGCGTCGTCAACTCCCTTTGCAGGTTTGCTGCTTCTCTGTGCGGCCTCACTGCGAGGTGTGTTGCTGAAAGGGTGTTCACGCGGCGTCGACGTGCCGGGGTTCTGCTGCGGTCGCGGTGCCGGTGTAGGTGCGGGTTGCGTCTTTGCCGCAATGTTATTCACGACTTGTTGCGGTGATGGACTTGGCGAAGGCAGCTCAGATGTGCCCGGCACTTTTCGCGACGTCGGTGGCCCTGCTGCAGGCAGAGCAGGTGGAGCGCCTCCGCTGTATGTTGTTGCACCGTTGTGTCCTGCGACGTTGTCCGACTTTGGCGACGGCTTGGCCGTTGCAGAAGGCTGTTGCGCAGCTTTACGTTGTGGCAGGCTTGGCTGCGGAGGTGGTGAAACTTCCGTCAATGGAACCGATGATGGAGAGGCGCCATTCGGCTTCGCAGCTGTGTGGAATTTTTCTTTTTGGGAGCCGTCCTTCATCCCGCGACGTTGGGCAATAGAAGCTGCGCTCGTGCTCGACACAGCCAGTTCACTCTCTGACGGTGTGGGAGACGTGACAGTCGGCTGTAGAGACGCTGGCACAGACCCGTTTGCAGTGGTGCTGGAAAGTGCAGGTGTGGATTGCTGTTTGGGCGGATAGGCCCTCCGCAGCGGTGTCGACTTTTCTACCTTACTGGATTCGCTAGCCGCTGGCGCTGCTGCTGCTGTTGTCTGTGGAAGGGGAGGCGAAGTTGGCTTGCCAGCGCTAGACACTTTAATTAAAGCTATCGGCGCGGTGTCTCCTGTCGGCTTTGCGCCTTCCAAAGCGGAATCCTCTTTCACCTGCTGTGCTTTGAGCGTCTTTTGTTCCTCTCCCTTTGCTTTGTCACGCAGCTGCGGACTTGTTGAGGACTCAGGAGCGGCACTGCTCTGTGCAGGTGCGACGGGTGGTGTGGCTGCCAGCTGCTCAATTTCGTGTGGTGCTGCCGCCACCTTTGGCCTCGCACTGCCGGGTCGCCGCGCAACACCCTTCTCGGGCGGATACCGCCGGCGTTGCCCTGTTGGGCTTGTCGCGCCGGACTGCTCAGACGGGGAAGGCGTTGCTGTACCGCTCGTCGAAAGCGACGCCTCTGCTTTGCCAGAAGCCGGCTCCTGCTGTCGTTGTTGTTGCGGCGGCTCTATGAGCTGGGGAGCGAGGCTCTCCTTTACTGCTGGCTGCTCTACTGGCTGCGCGGTGCCTGCGCTGGGTACAAAGGTCGGCGTTGGCGCAGAAGGTGCAGTAGACCTCTGCAGCAGTGCGATGTGCTCCATAAAATGTGCCGCCGCCTCCTGCGCAACGGTGTCTCTGCTTTCCGTCTTCTTCGGCACTGGGCTTCTGGCAGACCGGTCCAACGGTGGAGTGCCGCGGTACCAGTCCACTTCCACGTCCTCCTCCTCCTCGAAGATCGCCACCTCCACTTGCTCCTCCTCATCCGACGAGGCGGAGTCGGACTGCATCGGCGCCGCACGAATCGGCCGCGACGGCGGGCTGTCACGCCACGAGAAGACGCCAAAGGAGCGCTCCGCGATGGGCGCCTCCGCAAACGTCGCCGTGGACGCGGCGGACATGTTCGACGGGAGGCGGCGCAAACCTGGACGGGTGCTGTTCAACGACGGCCGCTCTGCTGTGGCCACGGCGTGCAGGGCAGCGGCATTGGCGGCTGCGAACGACGCGCTGCCCGGGACTGCGGCCGGCGGCTTCGGAGACACGCCGCTGCTCGACGTCGCGGACGGCGTGGGCGACACCGCCAGTGGGGGCAACTCCGAAGGCGAAATGCGCGGAGCCAGCGGGACGGGTGGCAGGGAGCTGCTGATCCCGTCCGGCCCACTGCTGTGTGGATTGCTGCTGTTGTTGTTGTTGTTGGGTTGACTGCTCGTGTGGTGGGTGCGACTCGGTTGACTTGTCAGACTCGCCGCGTCCTCCTTGAAGGTGGCGGACGAGGTGGTGGGAGTGACCAGCGCGGCACCGGAAAACGGCGCGGATGCGTTCGTGGCGGCCTTACCTGACATCTGCGGCGGCGGAGGCGAGTGTGACGCGGTGTCGCTGTCGCTGCCGCTCGTCGGGGTCGACAGCACCGACGAAAACGGCGAGGCGGAGAACTCGCGGTGGTGGAGGTGCGCCCGCGTCCGCGCCACCTCGGCCGAGCTCATCACGACATCATCGTACGTAAGCGAGCTGGACGCGCGGACGTGTGCGGGAGCAGAGGTCGCCGCGGCAGATGCACCAGCGGCGAGCAGGTCCGTCTGCAGTGACCGCTCGGCGCTGGCGCTCTCGCGTCGTGCACGCAGGGCGGCGAGGCGCATCTCCCACGACGGCCGCGGCTCTGGCGAGTCTGGCGTCGCGCTGGCCTGCGCCGCTGCAGTGGCGGCGGAGGCCGGGGGGTTGTACGCGATGACGCGAATGTTCGACGCCGAGCCGCGCCGCGGTGCATCGGATGTCGCGGTAGCGGTTGAGGACGCCGCGGAGGGCTGCGGCTGCTCCACCTGACTTTTGTTGTTGTCCTCGTGCGAAGCGGTGGACGGTGTTAAGGAACTAGATGGTGCGGTGCTCTCATCTTGGCACGCTTTTTGCGTACTCCTAACCGCTTTACTTCGCTTTCGCGAATCTGTCTCCATCACCGCAGGCATGTCTATGGATTCTTTTGTCTCAGCGTTCTATGCGAGCAATACTTTATTTGTTAATAGAAGTATTTTAAAGAAAAGCAACGATCTACACCATAAACCTTTTTTTTTTCGCAAGTTGAGAGTGCCCTACTCGCAACCTCTCTTCAGCCAATTACGACAAGAAAAAAAAAACCCACGAAGATTGCAACAGCTCAAACAATGAATTACAGTACATAAACTCACTGATAGAACGGGGGAAAAAAAAAGAACAGGCAGGAAAAGAGAACCGCGTGACGAACAAGAACAGAACAAAGAAAAAGAAAAAGAAAGAAATGAATGAATGCGGTGTTTTTAGTGCCACTATATATCCAGATAGAGAACAGAAAAAAAAGGTGTGAATGCGCCTGTAAATTTTTGAGAAATAAGCTATTCAAAGTGGGTCCTGCTTTGTTTCGATTCGGATACAGTTGATAAGCGAAGAAGGCGCGTGACTCCTGCTTGGAAAACGACAAGGATGGAAAAGAGGTGAATGGTACAGGTATGATGAGCGCGAAGTACTTGCTGCTGTTGCGTGTGCTTGAGTGGTGCTTATAGAGAAGGGATGTCTTCTCTACGCACGCAAGCACCAATTGTTTCTACGCGCGGTTCTCGCTTCACAGGTATGCCAAAAGGGAAAAAAACAGATTGAGAGACTAAGAAAAATGACGTAGGGGAAGAACAAAAAACGGTTTAATGTTTTTTTCACAGCATCACGCAAGAACAATCTTCTTTGATGAATTAGGGCACATTAGTTAAATAGCACACAGATCTTTGCGCGCATCGGTGATGTAAACTGCTGGAGGCTTCATATCTAATCTACTGCTTCTACTTTATTTAAATAACTGTACTCTTTCTTGTTGTTTAAAGAACACGTTTACGCTTACACGCTGCGCAGCAGAAAGGCAAAAAAAAGGAGGTTCAGAAAAAGAAAAAAACAATATCGTACATTTTGGATCAGCGCACATAGAGAAAGCTGATAAAGCAATTACATAGGGTTCCAATAAAAATTAAAATAAAGTGAATTTGAGCTGCTCCTTCACGATATCAGCGGAGAGAGCGGTACACGACCATGCCAGAACTTGTCACCTGCGTGAAGCGTGCGGAAGAGACAGACTGCGGTGCGGGCAGCGCGCCAGCCGTGTTCGAGACATTGTACGGCACCGGCTTCGACGGCACCTTGTACGCCTGCGACGGCCCTACCAAGTGCAGCTCCGGTGCCAGCACCAGCCCTGGCGTGCTGGACACCGTCACGCCTCGCATCTTCGACTGCGCCTGGCTCGCCACGTACATGAGGTACGACGCCGCACCGGTGCAGACGAGCGCGCGTAGAAAGCGCCACCGCAGCCGCGCCTTCTTCTTCCGCGTTTCGATCGTGTCGTCGTCGGCGCGGAAGCGGTCCAGCCCATTCTGCAGCAGCAACTGCGACACGCTGCGAGCCACATCGCCGTGGCCGTAGTCGCCGCCCGTCCCACCACCGCCACCGCCCGGGAAGGCGTTGGAGCTGTGCCGCTCCGAGGCCAGCCGCCGCTTCGGCTTCATGGTGAATCGCTCAAACCCAACACTGGCCGCCGTGGACTGGCCGACGATGGGCACAAAAGACGTCGGCAGCGGCGCACCGCTGATGGTGGAGGCGGCGGGTGCGTGCTGCGACGATGCAGCGACGAGCGTTGTTTTAAGGCCTTTTTTCTTCTTCGTATTCGCAGGGGGAGGTGGGACTGCTTTCACTGAGCTGGCTGCCGCTGCTGCTTTGGTCTTGGTCGCCTCCGCTGGGCCATTTTGCTTCTTCTTGCTGCCGCCCTTCTTTCCCTTTCCGCGGTCGTCAGAGGAGGCGGAGGCGTTGAAGCCAAAATGAGGCAGCTGAGCAACGTCCTCCGCCACAAACGGTTCGAGGTGACGCTCTTCAAAGAAGTCCTGTACGCGGCGTTGCGGAGCCTCCTTGTTCTCCACCGCCGCCGCCGCCGCCTCCATCGACAGCTGATCTTCAAACGCCTGCAGGGTGGAGCTCTTCTTCTCGCCGTTCCGCCCCCCGCGCGGCAGGTTCGTCATCGACTCCAGTAAGTAGAGGCTCTCCATCAACGAGTCGGTGTCGCCGACGCTCAGGTCGTCTGACATTGCCGACGCACGCGAACTACGCGCGCCGCTGCCGCCGCCGCCGCCACCGGACGTTGGCCGTCCACTGCGCGCGTTGGCGGCGCGGCGCAGCCGTCGCAGCTTGCGGTCCTCGCTCAGCGCGTCCTTCAGCTTGTCAGCCAGCCAGCGGCGCTGGTCGGCGTAGTAGTTCTTCGACCACTTGTGCACGTCCTGCGCCGTCGACAGCACCGCAACAGGGATGTTGGCGTAGGGCAAGAGGCTCTCCGTGTGCAGGGCGTTCTCTGCGGTGTACTGCATGGCGAAGCGGTGACGGCCGCCACCGCCGCCGGCGACGGATCGTATCGCGGGAAGAGTGGGCAGGAGAGAGGACGAGCCGTGCTGCGAGGCGGCCTCGTCGTCGAAGTCGCCAAGCGGGGGGCCAAGATTCTCATCACTCACGCTGTTGCCGAAGGTCTGCGAAAACGCGTCGCCGTCGTCCATGCTCAGGTAGCTCGTGCCGCTCACATCACTGAAGTTCCTCTGCCCGTTGCCGGTGCCTCCGTTGGCGGCGGAGAAGAGCTCGCTGAAAGACTCCGTGTCGACCGTAGGTGAGAAAGACTTGCAGCGCGTCTCGTTATCGTCCTCGTCGTCCTCCTCGTCGCCGTCGCCGTTGCCGGTGGTGGTGTTGCGGGTGCTGCGCGTGGTGCGGTACGACGCGGTGCGCACCAAACCGGCCAGCTGTCCGCTTTGCTTCGTTGCGGCGAGGGCGTCAATGCGGGTCAGCCTCGGCTTGAAGGCGAGCATGGTGTAGTCCGTCGGCTCCACCAGCCCCCCGTGCAGCACCATGTACTGCATCGGCCGGAGCTTGCCGTTCTTCATGGGAGCCTCTCGCACGGCGACGAGCACGAACTTGCGCGTAAACTCCGGCGCGTCTTGGAAGTTGACGAGACGGCGGTAGCGGTCCACGACACCGCCGCTGCCCGCACCGCCTCCACCACCGCCGGCGCTCAGCATGGAGCCGCCGCTGCCGCGATGGAGTGAGTTGGCGGTCGTGCCGCTTACCTCGCTCGAGTTGTCCTCGTGACCCCACGTCACGCCGGCAGACGACGACATGCTCAAATTGCGACGCTGGGGTCGCTGCCCAAAGACACCGCCGCCGCCGCCCCCATTACTGCCGCCGCCGTTCCCGTTGTAACCTCCGGCTGCGCGGGAGAGGCCAGACAAGTTCAACACGCCGCTCTCGTTGCGGCTGTGCCGGGTCGATGTGGAGGAACGGTGCGAGAAGGCGGCGGCCAGCAGCGCAGCTCCGCCAACACCGCCGGCACGGGCGATGTGCCGCTCCACCTTCTGTCGCTCCGCCACGTTGTACGTCTTCACTTCCGCCAGCAGCTTGCGCGGGAACTTGCACAGCACGAGCGACCACGACATGTCGCGCAAACTCAGCACAAGAAAGCCCAGCTTGTTTGCTGGTGGCGGTGGTGGGGTGAGGGGGCTCTGAATGCTATTTCGATTGCCGCTGCCGCTGCCGCTCGTTGCGGCCGCTGCGGCGGTGGCGGCGGCACCTGGAGAAGGTGAGAGGGGGAAAGGAAACATCCAGTCCTGCAGCACCGGATCGTAGAGGCCGCCACCGGAGGTGATGAGGAAGTGCAGGAAGTGTTCCCACAGCGCCTCTACACGGAAGGGCAGAGGGCTCTCTGGTGCCGTCGGCGTCTCCACGCGCCGCCAGGCGAAGGACTGCGGGTGGAAGATGTACACGTACGGCACACTCGCCTGCGGTGGAAGCAGCTGGCCACTGTCGTCCTCCGCGAGGCCAAGCACCACAACACTGTTGCTGTGCTCATGGTATGCGGCAGAGACAAGCTGGAGGTGCTGCGGGTTTACAGACGGCGGGGGCGGCACTCCACTCCAGACTCGGTTGCGGATGTCGAAGAGGTGTCCGAGGTAACTGTTCTGCTCGCGGTGGTGCACGCCGCCGAGCACGAAGAGGCTCTCCGACGACGGAAGGTGCAGCATGCAGTGCAGGAAGACGCCACCGGGGCCTTGGGATTGCTCGTAGCTGATCTTCTCCCAGCGGCTGGTGGTGATGTCGTAGGCGAAGAGGTCGTCGAACACCTCCAGCTGGCGGTGGCCGCCAAAGACGTATATTTTGCTGTCGACGAGCACCGCGGCGTGGTTGGCGCGGCCACGCGGCACAACCCCAACGCCGCGAATTTCGTGCCAAGCCAAGTTGCGCTTCTCGTGACAGAAGACGTGGTTGCTGTACTGCCCTTTCCCGTTCACCCCTCCGAAGACGTAAACAGCCTGCTGGTAGGAGACGGCGGTGTGGCCCATCTTGGGCAGCCCACCGTGGTTCTCAGGCAGCACGGTTCCCTGCATCCCACTGAGGAGGCGGATAGGCCCTCCACTCCCTGGCCGTCCGCTGCCATGGGCCCCGCTTCCGCCACCGTTGCGCGGCCCGCGTGGACGCTCGCCCCCGGCGGCCCCGCCGTCCTCGCCGACAAACTTGACGCTCTCCGTGCCGAGGTGCTTTACATCCGTCGTGCTGATGAAGCTGGAGGCGGGCTGCAGCGGTCGCCGCATCGGGGACGGCGGCAGCGACGTCGTGGCAGCCACCGTGCTGGTGGTGGTGGTGCGTCGCGAGGACAGCGAGGGGGCAACGGAATTCACATTGACGGTGGCACTGTTGTTCTGTTGTTCCGTGCGGTGGCTGCCGACAGCGAGAGGAGTGGCGACGACGTTGGCTGCATCGTTTGAGTGATGAAGGCGGAAAGAGGCGGTGGTGGGCCCACCTCCGCCGCCGCCACCCGACCGCTTTGGCGTGGCCGCTGCGAAGTTGGAGAGCGAGGAGGCGAGAGACGAGTAGCTGCTCGCAGAAGCCTCGGCGGAGGAGTTGGGGGAGTCGACGAGACCCTCGTGAAACCTCACCTCTGGCAGCATCTGCGGCCCGTGGCCTCCTCTTGCTAAGTCTGGGTTGAGAGGTTGCATCTATTTTACATGAATTTGATAGTATATAGTTTTTGGGGTGTTTATAAGTGATAGAAAAGAATTGTGTCGAGCTGTATTTTTGCTCTCTCTCCTTGTATGTGTGTAATTGCCCCTTGGTCAGCAGTTGCCTCGCAGTCAAACGTGTTCGTGGCTGCATGTAGGGAAAGATAATATGACGGCAGAGAACATGGAAGGATAGATGCAGTGCAAATAAAAGAGAGCATTTATAGGTCATTTATGTCAAAAGTTGCATGCCACAATTCTTGCTTTCCTGTCATTCGTTAACTTACGTGTTTGTTTGTGTGCACGATGAAACAGTGTGAAAAAGAAGCGTCTTCTCAGCAATTGCTCTCTAAAGCTTCAAAGAGTTGATTTTCCAGCACTTCTAGGTCTTTTTCCTTTATTTTTAATATGTGATCAACACAACACACTTCAGCAAACCAATACAATATCCAACGTATGAGAAACACATGTGCCATGCTCTTTCTCGACTTCACCTCTTGTGTGTTCTCACCGCACCGTCACTGCACACTCATCATCGCGCAGACGGGGTGTTGTCAAACCACAGGCAGCACTTAAGCATAAAAGTAAACGGAAGAACCGGATTCTCAGCAGCCTCGCGCGCGCTTGTGTCCTCCACGGTCAAAGGCAACTTCTGTGTCGTCATTCTGACACTAAAAGCCTCCGCACCCTCATTCAACGCGCGGATCACCTCGTCCATGAAAAGCTGCGTCCCCGACGGCTCGGCAAGAGTGGCTTCAGAGGCAACAGACAAAGACGGCGACGACGATGCACCTGTTTCGGCGCTCGATCGCTGCTGCTGCCGCTGCTGCAACACCTTCTTTACCGAAGCACTGCTGTCTAGCGCCGTCTGCAACTCCTTGTGCACCCCCACCACGTAGCGCATCTTCGACTGCGCCATCTGCAGCTCATGCCGCGCCATCTGCGCTTCGGCGTGAGTGAGTGGGGTGCCGAGGCTGCGCATGCGCTCCTCCAACGCAGCCAGCTGAGCCTCGACGTCGTCGTTGTTCGAAGTGGCGGAGAGCGCGGTTGCAGATGTGGGCAGCTCACCACGAATGACCAAATTGCTGTGTCGCAGCACATTCAGTCGTCTCTCCTTCTTGCCGCCCGTGCGCGTCTCTTCGCCAGAAGGGGCTACGTCACCGGTTGCAAGCCCCTCCGTGGACTGCAGATCCTCGGGCGTCAGTTTCAGCGACCGCGCCACGTCCAGGACAATTTTTGCAATAGCGGCCTTCTGCGCTTTCCATCGCGCACCCTCCTTTTTGAGATAGGCCTCTAAGATGCGCACCTGCTCCGCCTCGTGCTCGGCGGCGCGGTTGCCTGCATCACTCAGCGTACCCTGCGCCTCGCCATCCGGCACGTCCGTTTCAAAGGCGGACTCCAGCACCGTCACGCACAGACACTGCGGGTCACGCCAAAAAGGCAGCAGAGAAGAAGAGGAAGGAGACGGCGCGTGGTCAGCTGTTGAAGTACCATCTAATGGAGACAGCTCGTTGTCGAGCGCAGACGACGACGAATGTGAGGCAGCGGCGTGCTGCAACACCGCCTCGCGTGTCTTCTCCACCGCCTCCGCCACGTCCTCAGCCGATGGGGCTGGAATCTCCGGCGCGGCAGATGCTTGAGCAGCATCCGGAAGTCCCGATGTATTTGCGTTTTGTGCATTAACAGTTGCGCCGGGAGCTTCGGTGTGACTCTTGTCTGTGGCTTCCGACCTCGTGGACTCACCTGATACCTCGTGCGCCGTGAGGACGCGTTGTACGGTGGTGGCGAGTACGCCGGCAAGGTCTGCTGCCCGGCTTGCGTCACCGCTCGCCAGCGCGATGGTCAGCTCGCGATGCAGACGAAGGGCGGAGGGGTGGTGCTGGAAGACAAAGGAGAGACGTTCCATTGGGTGCTGGGGAGGCGTGGAGGGACCCTGCGGCAGGTGTGATGGTGCTGACAAAGTTGCACGAGCGTGTGTGGAAGAGCCTGGAGGTGCGCCTTCTTCTGCCGTCCCGCGACTGCTGCGTTGCGTCGTTGCAGCAGAGCGCAAAGGGGCTGCTGCGGCGGTCGTGCACCACAGTGACTGCAGAGACGACCTTTGCAGGCAATTTTTGCGGCACAGTTGACGTAACATTGCGATGTTTCTTTTTCTTCAGAGCGAAAGAAGGAGAATAAAAACAAACGGAGTTGGAGAGGCGGTTCATATATATAGTGAAACGCCTTTGGCATGCTAATTCAATGCTCGTATTTTGAGTTTACCTTTTCTATAACACACTTTCGTTATTTCGCGTAATCTTTCTTTTTTTACTGTCCAGACGCGTACAGGAAAAAAAACCTCTTAGCCAGCAAGAGATATTTATCCATAACCACTTGATTCTGTAAAACTCTAATAAGAACTTATTTTTCCAATCTGCTGAGTATACGGAAACGCTTTCCACAACAAAAATCACGACGCAATAAAATAGCAAAGGAGAAAGTAAATAACAAATGAAGTATGTTAGATTATGATAATAATACAGAAGAGTCTAGGAAAGAATAGAACAGTTGAAAAAGCAGGAAGCTCTCATGGTGTGCAAGTTTCTAAAAAAAAAAGGGAAATGATTGTGTGTGTCTAGTGTTGCGTTGAAAGAAAAATCTTTTCCCAACAAAAAGATCAATCGTCTAGGTGTTACGAAGGAAAAAACGAAGAAGAAAACGCAGTCTAACGTTATCAAAATAAAAAAGAAGGTGAGGGACATTACCCACTACACTACCAACGACTTCATGAAGCGCTCAGCCAACGACGGATCTAATTCAACGCGACGCCGGAAGTGGTGATCGCTTGCCATGCGGCCGCGCAAGATCTTTAAGCGCGCTTCGCGGTCGCGCTCATCGCGCAGCTCGGCCTCGCGCGCTTTCGCCTTCATGCCCTTGCGGTACAACTCTTTGCAGCGGTCCGTCTCTGTGCGACGTGCGTGGCGTTCTGCGTTGTCAGACGACGCATCGCCGCTGCCACCCGACGCGTCGCTGCGGTCATCGTCACTGTGCTCACCTTCCTCGCCGTCACCGTTGCTTTGGTTGCCGTGCTGTTTGCGCTTCAGACCGCCAAACGCGGCGTACTCGTTCACCTCAGGCTGAAACGTGCAACCACGCAGCTCGTCGTGCGCCTTGCGGGCGGCCAGGCTCTCCTTCGACACGTAACCCTGCTTCAGCAGTCGGGCTGACATGCGGCCCTGCTCTTCCGCCGACAGCACGCGGCCCTTCAGAATCTTGTCCGCGTACCCTTTCGGGTCCTCCTGCCGCAGTTTTTCCAGCTGGCGCTGCGCCTCCTGCTCCAGCTCCGCCAGCGGCAGCGGCCGCTTCTTGTCACGTGGGTGCACATGGCTGTGCTGGAGCTGGAGCTGCGCCACAAGTCGCGCCACGAGCAGCGCCTCCACCTCGCGCTGCCGGCGCTCCTCGGCATCCTCCTTGATCTTCTCCTTCTTCCTGCCGATGCCGGCCATCGCACCCCCGTAAAGACGGTCACACATGGCCAGGCGCTCCTCTCGGTTCAAGGTGCGTCGGGTCGCGGAGTTCGGACGGCTTGACGCCTTCCCGCTGCCGACCGTCGCATCAGGGCTTGCCGCCGCGCCGCCGCCGGTCAAATTTGATCGCTGCTGCGGTGTGCTGTGGCGGCTGTTCACCGTCCCCGTTTCCTCCATCGACGACTGCCCGGCCCCGCCCTTCGATCGCCGACCCGAGGTGTTCTGATAGAGTCGCAGGAAGACGCCGTTCGGGTTCGTCAGCATCTCCTCCTGCTTCCGCAGTCGCTCCTCGCGCCGTGCGATATCCTCCTCCAGTGAGCCGGAGACGATGCGGTCGCGGATGCGCTCGAGGCGGTTGAGCTGGAACACTTTCTTCCGTCGTTCGTCGCGGTCACGGCGGTTGTTCAAATGGTAGAGGCGCTCAAAAGGGTTACTCATCATCGCCTCTTCACGTTCCATGTCCTCCTCCGCAATTTGCTGCCCGAGCACGTCCAGCTTCCACTCCACCTCCTCCAAAATTTCTTCCTCGGAGCGGGCGGAAGCAGGGTGGGTGGGGGAGGCGCGCAGGGCACTCGCGTTCGCGCTCCTGCTGTAGCCGTTGCTGCTGGCGCGCCGTCGCCCGCTGGTGCTGCCAGTCGGGGTGTTGCGCGGGTGGAGCGCGGAGTTGCGCAGGAGCTGCTTGCTGTGGAGGTTGTAGCGGGTGGCGCTGCCGGGGCGGCGACCGCGCAGTGGCGAGAGCGTCGTCTGCAAGGCATCCCGTGAGCGCTCCAGGCGACTGAGGCGGGGGTTGACCTCCAGTGCGGCGTGGCCAAAGGTGCTGCGGTGCGACCACAGCGGACTGCGTGGCGGGGAGGGGGCGAAGGCGCTGCCACGGCTGCGTGAGTGCCACGAGGCGCCGTCTTGCCGCTCGCGTGGCGCATCGGAGTAGTAGTAGTCCGGATCGGCGCGATCCTCCGGCACGCGGTGCCAGCCATCGGACGGGCGGTGCCCGTTTCTGTCGTCAATGGCATCCACGTAGTGGACATCGTTGCGGTCAGAGTGCGCCACATCCACGCGTCGCTCCCCGTCGCCCCGACGCTGAGTTATGGAGGAGGCGGCGATCGACGGCGCGGCAGCGCCAGCTGTGGCGACGCTCCGGCGCAGTGGGCTGCGCGGTCGGGGGGCCTCGTAGCGATGGCGGCCACTCGTATTGTGGCTGTACGCATAGGGCGAACCAGCGGAGGGGGTCGGGTCGCGACTGGTTGATGAAGGTCGCCGCCCCGCCACATCGTACGCGCGCTGTCGCCAGCTGCCGCTGCGGGTTTGCTCGCGAGCGTCATCCGCATAGAGGACATCCCCATCGTCGTACCTGCGGCCGCCTCTAGCGCTTCCGCCACGCCGCGGCATGGCTTCCTCGCCTCCTGAGCCGTAGCCGTAGCTGTAACTATAGCCGTAACTGTGTCGCCTCGCACGTCGCTCGTCGCCTTCTTCCTCTTCCTCCGGCCGAGGCCCGCTGCGACTGTGCCGGCGGGCGGCCGAGTGTGCGCGGAACTCGTCCGGTGCCGATACCGCCTCTGACGCTAACGCGTCGTCCTCGTCCTCGTAGAAGGAGAGGCGGTGGAAGGAGGAGGCGAGGGAGTCGCGCTGCGGAGAATTTTGGCGGCGGTGACTGCCGGAGTGCGAGCGTCGAGTGCGTTGTTGCCATCGCTCTTCCCCCGCTCTTTCCCTGTCGTCGTACACATCTGCCGCCCCGACACCGCGCCGGGAGTACTCGCCGTCCTCGTCTCCCTCTTCCCCTCCCCGCTCTTGCTGGCGCTGCTGTGTCCAGTCCGGGTAGTCCAGTTGGTACGTAGACTGCACCGTGGATCGCCGCTGCTGCACCGAGCCAGGTGTGTAGTTCTCCGTGTCGCGTAGACATTCCTCCACGAGAGCGCCGCCGTCCAGCGTGCGCAGCGGGGTACGGCGAGCGGAGTTGCGGCGGCGGCGTGAGCGGGGCGGGGTGACAACCATGCCAGCACTGCGCACCTCCCTGCCGGGACTGGTGCGGCGCGGGTGGTGGGGTTGGTGGAGAGTGTAGTAGTCAGAGGAGCCAAGGTCGTTCTCTTCCTCGAAGCGGCCGTGATGGTGCTGCTGACCCCCTCGCAAGGCGTGACGCGGCTCGAAGTGATCTCGTGCAGCCGAAGAAGAAAAAGGCGCGGCGGCTGAGGCTGCGGTGCGCGGGCTCGTCTGCCCATGCCGCCCTGTTCGCCTGCTATCATCATGTGAGCGAGGTGTTGGCCGCTCCCGCGACGTTGGCCGGTCGCGGGAGGCGTGGTGCGACGACGCCAACGAAGCGGCGGTGGCACCTCTGCTAGTTCGCCGCGGTGCATCATCCACCTCGTCATCATAGTCATCGTCACCACCTTTATGCTCCGCAGCAGCAGCGGCATTCTTTCGATGTGGGGCCTCCGGTGCGTCTCCCTCGCCATCGCTGTCCTCGTCGAGCGGAGGACTCATGCGAAAGCCGCGATGCCGGCGCTGGCGCTGACCCTCTTTGCGCTCAGCCCCAACATCGTCTAACGCATCGCGCTCTTCATCTGCCTGACCACGACGTTGCTTGTGCGACGTAGACGAGGCAACGCGATCGTCACCACTGTTTTCCTCCGCATCGTCGTTGTCATCGTCACTGCGCGCGGTCGCCTCTCTGTGCGCTGACCTTTTCGCCTGCGCAGTTTCCTTCTCCTTCTCCCTGCGTGACTTATCCCCCACTGGCTTCTCCAGCTCGTCTTCGGCGAACGTCACCGCAGCGGCCTTGCTGCCCCGTGCGGAGGTCGGCTTAAGCTTCTTGCTATTCGGTCCAGCTTCGGTTGCGTTACCGTCGTCCTTCGCCACTCCTGCACGAGAGCGCGACGGAGTCGTCTTGCCGCCTTTGCCGCGCTTGCCCTTCGCGTCATCTGCCGAGGTTTTTGCTTTCTCTTCCGATGCTTTGGTCGCCTTCGAGGATGCTCTGGCAGAATCAGCTTTGTCCGCAGCGCGATTTCTGCCGCCTTTGCTGTCCTTCGCCTCTCCTTCCTCTGAATTAGCTCCCTTGTCGGTTGGCTTGTGCCCTGCTGCGGAGCCGCTGACTTTTTTGCTCCCTGCCACCTTCCCACCTCCCTCGCCGCTCGCTGCATCCGCCTCGGCTGCTTCCTCTGACGGCTTCGCTTTTTTGGACGGTGCAGCCGCCGGCACCTCTTCCACAAAGTCCTCCATCTTCAATGAATTGTCGTCGCCGTCGTTGTCCTCGACCACCTCAATGTCCAGCGACGACTCTGTTGTAAGGTCATCGGCCTTGTCCTCCTCCTCCCTCTTTGTCGCCTCAGCCTTCTTTTCTTTTACTAAGATAGATTCGGGTGCGGGCGCCGGGGCGGCTTTCGGGGCAGCAGGCTGGGTGTTTTTCAGGGCCGACCCGGGCTCTGCGGTAAACTGGATAGACCCCGGTGTCTCCATCTCCATCTCGTCCGCTTCGGAGAAGTGGAGGGAGTTGCCCGATTCCGCCGACGGCGTGCGGGACAGCTTTGGCGGCTCCGCAGCGATTACATTTGGCGTGTCCGGGAGAGCCACCACAGCGGGAGGGGCGGCCGCTGCTGCCGATGCCGATGCCGCCGTGCTGCTCCTCTCACTGGCCCGCTTTGGTGTCTTCGGTGGTGGAGGTGGGGGTGGGACGGGGGTGCCGGCGCGTGAGCGCGGGGCTGCCGGAGCTTCCGCCGGCGCTGCGTCCGCGACCGCCTCGTGCAAAGACACGTGCGACGACCTGTCAGAGTGCACGGACGAGGGGCGGGTGACGGACTGGTGGGACTCGGCTCTTGAGGCCGTGGCGGTGGTGGGGGCGGCGGCGTGCGAGGTGGAGGCCGCTTCCGACTTCTTCTCCGTGTGGGTTGTCTTCTCACTCTTGTTGTCGTGCGTGGACGCGGCGGACGACTTGTGGCTACGGGATTCGTTGAGGCTCTTGTTTGCCTCTTCTACGCCCTTTTTGATGTTGTGGCCAGCCTTTTCAAGGCCGCCTTTCATCTCTTTTCCGGCTTTTTGGAAGCCGGCTTTGAGTTTGGAAAACATGGCGGCGCAAAGAACAAACGAAAGAAAAGAGAAGCGATTGCGCTTGCGCAATTGTTTGTGAGACTTGTGCTACAAACTAGCAGGCTAAAAATACAAAGCGAGGAAATTAAGCGTTTCGTCGGCGTTTTGACAGCGACTACGAGCGCTGATACGCTTGTAATTGTCTTATCGAGTGCGTGCCGGCAAGCCTGACCACAAAAAGCTTGGCAATGACCGAAAAAAAAAAATAATTGAATTCAGTTTGTGTCAGTGTGAAGTGCAAACGTGAGGAAAACCCAAGCAGGGGGTGGAAGTGAGTACAATCAGCCTCAGTCCACAACAAAAGCAATAACAGCAGTATTCAGGTTTGTGTTGCAAATGATCCTTTTCTTATTTGATCGTAAGTTTCTAAACTGTGATTGTATATCAAGTCAAAAACAAAGGAAGAAAGTACGTTTAGAGCGAGGCAGAAAAAGACAAGTGGTGATTAGAAAACCGATTTAAAGGGTCAAGATAGGAACCCGTGCGCCGGCATAAGCTGCGTTGATGAAGCGTGTGTATTAAAGACACTCCCGGGCATTTTTTTTTCATTGTCCAGATGCCGTGACAGCTTAGTGCGAAAGCGCGGCATCACAAGCATTTCACTTTTCCTAATGCATGAGACCTGGTACGCGGCAAGGAATCCTTTATAAAAGGTGTTTCTATAGAAGCTGCTGCGCAACGTTTACCTCTGAATATTCAAACTATTTCTTTTTAACGATTATTGTGAAATAAAATTTTAGTATACAAACCCGCCATTTGCAGTTACTCGTGATTAGACAAGCGAACAGAAAAAACAAAACACAATGTCGAGACTCAGTGTCATTAATTGAAAGCACCTTTGTCGTGGAACGTAAATTAAAAGAAAAAGAACAATTACTTTTTATTCGATTACTTATTTAGAACAAAACCAAATTCTGTCACTTGAAAAAAAAAGCAAAAAACTTAATGGTGAAAAGAAAGAAGGCAGCTGACATTTATTCGCTTGCAGGCTTTTTTTCAGCGCCAGCCTTCTCCATCGCCTTCTGCCGCTGAAGACGCTCACGCTTGCCGAGACGCTTCTTGCCCTTTGCCTTGTCCTTCTTGCTCTTCTTGTCACCCTTCTTCGGGGCATCGGCGTCACGACGCTTGTGCGCTGCCTTGCCTCCCACAACCGCACCTTCTGCTGTCTTCTTCGCCTCCTTCTTTTCGCCATCCGAGTCGGCGCCATCAACAGTTTTGTTCGTCTTCGCCACCGACGCCACCAGCGCGCGCTCCTTCTTCGCCACCTTCTTCAGCCGCTGCAGCTCCGCCTTGTCCTCCTCATCCATCGCCGAGTGCGGCAAATTCACGACGTTCGCCGGCGCACGCGGGGCCTTGGAGTAGTCGTACGAAACACCCAGTGCGGCGAGGACGGCCTGCTGCGCCGCCGACGGCTGCGCTCCGGCACCCGCAGGCGCGGCAGCGTTGATCCCTGCATTCGAAGCGGCAGTGGCGGCACTGGACGAGGCAGGCGGCACTGCGGCTACGCCGGACGCGGACGGCGCAACCACCATCGCAGCCGTATCGGAAGGCTGCATCACAGGTGCCATGCGGCGCAGCTCGAAGCTGTACACGTAGCGGCCCGTGTTGTGCTGCGCACGCGACACCGCCGCGGCCCCGCCCTCCGCTGCCCGCATGGGGTTGACAGTTGAAGAGGCGGTCTGCACCGCCGTGAACACCTCCTCGCCGCCCTCCGCACGGGCCACGTGGGCCGCACCCCGCGTCAGCGCGGCGAGGTGGCGCACGCCGAGGCCGAGGGCGTACTCCCACACCGTGACCAAGTAGACGAGCACGTTGGCCTTTGCCAGGACAGCGGGAGCCACCTTCTGCAGGCACGTCTTGAGGAGCTCCGTCATGCTGGGCAGCTGCACCCCTGCGCGAAGGGCCACACCGGGAGTGGTGGCAGTTACCGCCGCAGCGGTGCGCGTGCCACGGGTGGCGAAGCCCTGCGCCAAGCTGGCCAGTGAGACGTTGCTCGCACGCGCGCCGCGCACCGCCCAGGCGTTGGCCGCCACAGGGGCGACAAGGTGCTCGCCAACGTCCAACTCACCCACCGACCCTGCCGCCGCGCTGCCCGCCCCCGACGAGGAAGAGGAGGAAGCCACAGCGCCGGTGGCGAGTGCGGCCGCCAGCCCGCCAGCCCCACCCGACGCCACCGCCAGCAGCTCCTTCTTCGCGAGACCGTGCAGAGGGAAGGTGAAGGTGCGATTGGCCTGCTGCCCCAGCACCCACATCACGGCGGACAGGCTTGGCAGCATGATGGCTGTCTCTGACAGCGGGCGGGAGTCGAGAAACGTCTGCTGCAGCGTTGGCGGCTTTTCGAGATTGCAGCCGACCACGTAGCGCAGCGTTGCGTAAACGGCGTTGGATAGGTAGGCCAGCGCGCGGTTCTTCTCCTCCTCCCCGGGCGGGCGGGCCTCCGCATCGGCGTAGTGCACCGCCTCGAGAATGGAATGCAGGAAAGCGCAGTTGAGCACAAAGCTGCCCTTGTTCGTGGAGTGGGTGGTGGCAGAGGTGGTGAGCAACACGCGGCCCGTCTCAGCCTCGCTGGCTGACAGGAGCTTGTACTTCTGCTTGCAGTACGCCTGCCAGCACGAGCCGGCATCCACCTTGGTCGCACCTCGCACGAGCGACGGCACGTTTACGGCGTTGCCCATGACGATCATGAAAAGGAAAACCATGTCCACCGAGCTGGTGTAGGCGATCGCCGACACCGTCAGTTCAACGTCCGTCGGTGCGGGATCGACGAACGCTGGCGACTCCGCAGCAGCACCAGCAGTGGCACCAGACGTTGCATCTGCACTCTGCGAAGCCTTGTCCGCCTCTTTCTTCTCCAACTCAGCGGAAGGGGGAGTTGTTGCTGTCCCTGAAGCCGTGGGTGCGCTCTTTGCCGGGGCAACCGCCTTCTTTGCCATCTCATCACCCTCTTCTTCCTCCTTCTCATCGTCGCTGCTGTCCGTCAGCTCAATGCGCACACCAGTGGCCACCATCGGACCATCTTGCTTCCGGCGACGCACAACATCCTGCTCGGGCTGCGGCGCCGGCGGAACTGCCTTGTCCTCCACCGAAAGCTCCACTTCCTCCTCATCCTCCTCCTCCGCCGCCTTCTCCGCCACGGGCGGTGCCATCGACGGTGCCTTAAGAAACGTCGTCGTCGGGGGAGCGCCAACACCGCTGGCGTGCCCTGACGACATTGCCGCAGCGGCAGCAGCAGCGTTTTTCTCCGCCAACTGCTTCGCCTTCGCCGCGTTGCGCTCCGCCGCCGCCCGCGCCTTCGCCTCCGCCGCGGCGGCCACCTCGCGAGCGTTTTCCGCGTAGAAGGCGTCCGTGCACGTCGCGATGAAGGCCAGCACGCGGTCTAGGCGCAGGATGGAGGGTTCGTACAGCACGTCCTGCAGCTTCGTGGCGATGGACACCTGCTGTGGGGCAGGGCCGCAGAGCGCCCCGCACAACACGTCCGAATCCTCCGAGACAAACAGAAAGGTCGGGAGGGTGGTGGCACCGCTGGCGATGGCGGCGGTGAGAAGGCTGCGCTGCAGGTCCAGCAGCTTGTAGTCCGCCTCGCCGGCAACCCCGCGGCCGCTGGTGAGGACTTGAGGGGGAGATGTGAGAGACCCTGCAGCGCTGCTGGTGCGCTGCCGCTGCGCTGCGTTGTGGTGGCTGCGGTAGATCTCCGCCAGCTGACTGCACAGCCTCTGCACCTGCACATCCAAGTCGCCAATGCGGACGAGGGCGTGGCGGTGCGAGCGGGCCGTCCCGCTGCGGTCGCGCTGCGAGTCCAGAGCGAAGATGATGGCCGACCGCGCGAGAATGTGCGCAGGGTTGAGAAAGGCCAGCAAGTTCTGCAGTCCGAGCGTCTGTGCGGCGTTGGTGGCGTCGATCAGGATGAAGTCAAAGACCAGCGGAGGGGCAGCGTCACCTTTTGGCAGCCGGCACAGCGCTCCAGGCGAGGAGCGGGCAATGTACTTCACGAAATCCGGAACGCCCATCTCTGATTTGCTGTGGTTGCTGTAGTTTTCGTTACTGTTGTTGTTGGTGAAGAACCTCTTCTTGTCGCAGAAAAGTATAACATTAAATTTGATAGCAGACGACAACAGGTGTTTGTGCGTGTGTGTGTGTGTGTAGGTGTTTGTGCATGCGTGTGTGTGATTGTTAAGTGCCGAGTATGACAGAGCCGAAGCATTCGAATGGAATAAACAAAAGAGAAAAAATGGGAAAGGAAAAACATGAGAATTGATGGAAGCGGCATTTGATGTCAAATCAAAATCTCGTTTCTCCATAACTTGTCTATGATTGCAACCACAAATAACGAAAAATAGAATAGGAGCAGCCAGATAATTCGCTATACGCGAAATAGTAGTAGTGCAAACCTCACGCAGCACGTCCTTCCGTACACGACCGGAACATGACAAGCAAGAATGAAAAACCATTATATTGAAAAAAATTTTTGTCGTAATACACTTTTAGTCATCAAAGCGATAGGGTATAGAGTAAACGCACGAAATAAAAAGGGGAAACAAGCCACCAGAAAGCAAAGTGGTAGCTTGTGCATTCTGTGAGAATAGAAAATGAAAATAAAAACGGAGCCTGTCTAGTCGCTAAAAAAGACAACGAAAGACTCGCAGAGGTTGCAGAGCACGGTAGCGACTCCACCAACATACACGCTCATACTGGAAGAAGAAATGCATTGCGCCGGAATTTGATGCAAAACAGAGCGAAGGATGGGCTTTGTGAAGGTCCGCCGCGTAGCCTCGCTTGGCATGCGATATAAGGCACACCATTTGAGGAAGGAGAAAGGAAATGCTAGAGCAAATACATCTCATATAAGCCCCTTGCTATCAACGCCACTAGCACACACGCGCTCAGGCAGACGTCTTAGCCAGAACCACCGGCATCGCGCACCGTTTCCAGCTCCGCCTCCATCTGCTTGATTTTAAGGTCGTGCATGTTGCGCAGTTTCTGCAGCTCTCCCGTCTGTCCCGACGTCTCCAAAAAAGACTGGATGTCTGCCCACCGCTTCAGCACATCTTTCGACTGCGCCTCAGCGTCCTCCATGTCATCTGCAAAGTACGTGGTGCCGACGCTTTCCATCGCGTCCTTGATCAGCTCACGAGCCTCCGCAAAAGAGTCCATCAGATCGTTCAACTGCGTGCTGAGGTCATCGCGCGAGGCTTCGGCGGCACCGGCAGAGCCACTGGAGGCAGCAGTACTTGGAGTTGTCGGTTGGCCAGCGTTTGTGTGTTCAAAACGTCGCACGGCAAAAAGTGCAGCGGTGGGTGCTGCGGCTGCTGCGGTGGAAGTGTTAGCAGAGCAGCAACGTTGTGTAGTAAAGGCGGTGGCAGCCGAGGTCTGCGCGGATCGCCGCAGCGCAAGCGATGTAGTTGCAAGCATTGTAGTACGACAAGAAGGACTCACGCCCATCGTACGAACAACGGAGCGCGTAAACATCGCAGTAAAATCAAGAGTATGTGATTAAGCTGCAACAATCAGCTATATTTCACTCCTTGTGTTTTGTAAGATTAAGAATTTGAGTGTATATAATAGTGGGCAAAAAGAGAGATTTTTGCTTTTGCGAATACCCACAAGCGAACAATAAGAGAATATGATGTAAAGATGGCAAGGTTAGAAAGACAATAATGGAAGAATGCATTTCAGAAACCAACTAAAAACAATTTTCTTTTAAAACTTCAAGGAGTATAGATGCCTGGCTCTAAAAGCAACAAAAGAGAAAAAACGACCGCGCTCAGTCGTTCTTTCATTGAGCATCCTGTGTAATCACTTTTCTGCTATTCGCAGGAAGGGAAAGCGTGCAGCGTAACATCGTCACTCGTTTCAGATTATCCATAAGGCGATCCGACAAGCAATCGCTATTCTGTTGCTGTCAACAGTATTCGCGAAGACGCTCTCCCCAGTAAAGAAAGAGCACACTAAATCACGTTTGTGAGGGGATGCGGTTGCGAGCTTTAACTTGCAGCGTAAACAAAAAAAAATGCGAGTTTTGAGGAGATCGCCAGATTGCGCATTTGTTAACGTATTTACAGTTTTTTTTTTCTCTTGCTACAGATCAAAAAGCCGCAGTGAAAAAGGCGCAGAAAAAAACAATAGAAATGATAAAAGAAAAGGGAAAGAAAAGCATAACGCGCAAGTTTAAACTTCACGAGCAAACTTGTTGGTTTCGCGTGTTCTGTACAGACGAAAGCAAAGTCACACAAACGCAGACACAAAAACAGTCAAGGTATAACGCAAAAGAGGAAAAAATTCAACAATTCAAATAAAAACATCAGAACGAATGCAGCTACAAAGATGTACATAGGGAATAATAAGAGAAGAAGGCAGGGAATTGAAAAAAAAAAGGAAGGAAGGAATGTAAAAACAAACATCACAGGTTTACCTCTAACTTCAAGAGCATAAAAAACAAAATAATAGAAAAAAAGGCGAAAAAAGGTAATTGTTTTGCAAAGAGGACAGGTCAACGAGCTTGTGCAGCAGTTGCTGCATTATTCAAAGAAAGCACATCGGACATCACACTTCGTTTTTCTCCTGTTTGATTCAACAAAGACGTCACCGCAGCCCTTACACTACGACCAGGGATTGCCGGATGTTTGTGTGAAGCTTGCGGACGACCCGAGGAGCGATTCCTCCGTGTAAAGAAAAAAGAAAGAACGAATGCTTCAATGCTCACCTGTCCACTTTCCGCGCTATTTTCAGGAAAAGGGAAACCAGCACTGGAAAATAATAGAAACATATAAAGAGACGCACTCGACAACAAAGAAAGAAAAAAAAACATCGACTTCAAACGAGGACGGGGTCTGGCCGTAGTAAACAATTACATCGTCAAACGCAACAAAAAAAAACGCACCTGTGCTAGCCTCTAGATGGAGGAAAGACAAGAAAAGAGATTTGCACTTCGTTGTTGACCTCGTCGCGCGCACATAAAACAAAAGGACAGAGAAGAGAAAGAAAACAAGAAAACATATTTCTATTGCCCTATATAAAAAAAGGAGAAGAGAAAGCTGCTTACCTGGAGGTGTGGATAAACCTTCGTGCTTTGGCAAGAAACGAACAGAGGGTAACTGTATAGATGGTGCGGGACGCTCTTGCGACTAACGAAAAAAACGCCACAGGTCTTTTAAAGAAAACAAAAGGTGTTCTGTCGCAACAAGGAAAGACAAGCACACACGACAGTGAAACATTCACAGAGAGAATCCCACTCATCAATAAAGTTTGGCAGGCGCCTGTGTGCGTCTGGGCCTACTCCTTGGCACCAGCAGCGATGAGCTCATCATCGCCATCACCGATACCAAGCACATCCTGGATCTTCTCCATCCAGAGGTCACGCTCTACCTCGCTCTTTGTCTGGAAAGACAGGCGCTTGCCCGTCTTGAAGGCGACGGCGAAAACGAAGTTCGCGTTGCAGCCGGTGTACTTCGCTGGCACCGGGAAAGCGTCCTCCAGCTCCGTGAACGGGGTCGAAATGCACTGCTGCTCCATCGTCTCCTTCGAAATGGCAAGCACCATGTCAAGCGACTTGAATTTCGGGTTGATGTCGAGCACCGTGTGCCCATCCGCCAGCTCGGCACGGATGCACAGGTAGCGCTTCTTCCACACCATGTCGCTGCTCTGCTTCTTGACGGTGCCCTCGTGGATCGTCAGCCCGCCAATGGTCTCCGAGAGAGGGGTGGCGCCTTCCAGGATGGTCGTCGAGGCCGCCACCGACGTGCCGCTGCTCTCCTCAAGCGCGCGCTGGATCTGGCGCTTCTCCGTCGCCAGCATGCGCTTCGTCTCCTGGATCTGGTTCGAGATGGACTCGCGCAGACCGCCCTGGAAGGCCGGCTGCGTCTGCACAATCTCCAGCAGACCCGAGAGAAAGAGCTTGCAGATCGGCATGTTCAGCAGACGGCTGCTCGACGGGCGGCGCACCGGGTCGCCACTGAGGAGGGCGGCAACGATGTCGCGCATCTCGGGGCTAATGTTGCTCGGCAGCGCGTCGAAGCGGCCGGCGAGCGTCTTGTGCATCACCTCGTGCATGTTGGCGCCATCGAACGGACGCTTCAGCGTCAGCAGTTCGTACAGCAGCACACCGAGGGAGAACATATCGGCCTTCTTGCTGTACGGGCGGCGGCGCCAGATCTCCGGGGCTACGTAGTACGGCGTGCCGCAGAAGGTGCGACCCACATCGTCGCTGACGGTGTTGGCGTACATCTTGCTGAAGCCGAAGTCGCCCAGCTTCACCAGACCGTTGCTGCACAGCAGAATGTTTGCACTCTTGATATCGCGGTGGATCATGTGCTTCGAGTGGACGTGGTGGACCGCCAGGAGAACCTGCAAGAAGAGAAGACCCGCCTCATGCTCGCGGAAGGTGCGACCGGAGCGGGCGCGGCTCTTAATCTCCTGGCGCAGGTCGCCAGCGTTGGCGTAGTCCAGCACGAGTGAGATCATCTGCACGTTCTCCGGGTTGTTGGGGTCGCGCTTCGCCAAATCCTCATGGCACTTCAGGATGGAGAAGTAGTCGCAGTTCAGCAGGCAGTCCACCTCGGCCTGCGCACGGTTCTTGTCGGCCTCGGACATGCCCTCCATGTCGACGCACTTCACGGCAAAGCCTTCACCGTCGGAGACGCGCTTGGCGCACAGCACCGTGCCCGTGGCACCTGAGCCGAGCACGCGGCTAATCCAGTACTTCTTGTTGCCCTCACGCGCTGAGGCCTCATCCTTCGCGAAAGTGTCCGGGAAGTTGCGGCACACACGGCCGATCATAGCATCACCGCTGCCACTAGACATGATTCAAAGCACAACGAGATTGGTATTTGTGTGGGTGTGTGTATGTGTGTATGTCAATGCTGTATCGAGTGACACAGGTATTGGCAACGGATATAGTGAAGTGTACTGCTCCAGCTGGTTTTTTGTAGTGTGAACTATAAACTCAAAAGCTTTTTTAGGGAGGTCCTGTTTTATTTTTCTTTGCACACAAAAGTGGAAACTCACTGAACTAAATAGTACCAGACAGCCAATGGCAACAACGACCAGAAATCAAGAAAGCACAAAAACAAAAAGTGCTTACCTGTATGTGAATCAAAGCCGCAAATGGCGCAGTACACAGAATTATAATGTATGTCTATAAGAAAGAGTAAAGAGTAATAATAGAGAGGAAAGCAATACGCCTCACTTGCTATGCTGTTACGTGAATGAAATAAAGGGCGTACAAAAAGTTACACAGACTTGAGCGTAACAGTAAACTGAGGGATGCGAAGTAAATCACAACAGCGAAGAAAGAAGGAAATAGGAAAGAAAAAAAAGGATATTAGTACTACCGGTTCAAGGTTGTACAGATATGCACTAGCTTGACACTCTTATAAAAACAACGGTGATGTTTGTAACTTTAATAGTTTTATATATTTGTGTGTTTTGATTGAGGCGCGATGCGCGTCAGAGTATTGGAGAATTAAAATTAAGAAAAAAGAAGAAAAGCGTTGAATAAGGATGGATAACTCTTTGCACCATATCTAATCGTTGGGCTGCTGTTCTCATGAAAGAGCACTGATCAGCATGAGCTGCGCAAGTGCTAAGCCGTTCAGCAAACGAAACTCCTTGCTGGCGTCGTTTTGAACCTGCGGCTACTTACTAAGTTGATTCAAGTCATTATTCAAGTGATGAAAGAAATTCTCTTTTTGTTCTTCAGAATTTCGCGCGTTGATCAGCTAATTAAAAAAGGAAAATCTAATGTGAAGGAAGAAACGCGTTGCGCAGAGTCGATCCGCATATATAGCAGATTAAGCCAAGGTTGAGACAGAAAAAAAATGAAACCGGTAATGTGCACAAGCGTTCTTGCTGATGAGAAGCGTCCAAGAAAAACCGCGTCATATGCAAAGAGTGCAGGCATAGCGGCAGTGCCAGCCCAACGTCACAAACAGTTTTTTTTTTTTTTTTAATAGCGACTTGCATTGTTTGCATAGCACCGCTGATAGACTACGTGCATTTCCAGCAGCCAGCAGCCAAGTAAATAAGATAAAGCAGCCCAAACGAAATGAAAGCAACGGAAACAATGGAGGATTACAAACCGAAGAAAAAAAAGAAAAGCAATGTGTCAAAACAAGAATAACAAAATGAGAAAAAAAGACGGGAACAAGAGAAGAAAAATGACAAATGTAATATTTATGCTTTATCTCCAGCACTTTAGGTCGGTCGAACTTGCAAGAACAGACATAAGGTATTGTACAAAAAGGAAAAGTAGTAAAGGGAATAAACTCGGGGGAAAGTAAACAACATAGTATACAGGTGAATTATGTGGTCTAGAAAATCTAAGTAGGGCATAAAAATCAAAAAATTAGAACAAAGTTGGGAAAAAAATAAAGGAGAAAAGAGAAAACACCCTCAACAAAGGCACCGCAGCGCAAAATAGCTGCATACTGTAGTCCGTTGTTTTTCATTTTGACGACGACACCTTTTATACAACACACATATGCGCACACACTCGCAGNAAAAAAACGTCAGCAAACAGACAACAACAGAAAGCTAGGTCTCGACAGCTTTGTGACGCCGAGCTACGTTGGTGGCAACCTCGTGTTGCAGCCTTCTTACTTCTCGAATTGCACACATTCGCGGGTCCACCTTGTCACGTCTCGCAGTAGATCAATCATCCTCTCGCACTCCACTGCGTTTTTGAGTACAAGTGTTGTCGAAGTAGCATCGCGATGTATGAGGATCAGCGTCGATCCAGCCTTCCTTCCAGCTAAACGGGTGTTGGCCGGTATGATATGCAAAATATCGCGGAAGTAGAGCACGCGTACATCGGACTGCGCCGTCACTTCGTGTGAGCGCAGCACCAGCTTTGGGCAGGGGCGAAGGGTTGCACCGCAACTGCCATCGTTGCAGACACTCTGCACATTCGGCAGCCCATTTCTTAGAAGTTTGTCCAAACATATGTGAAGCTTCACTGGCTGCCACCTCGGAGCTTTGTCGAGCAGCAACAGATTATCGTCGTAGTTGTAGTTGTCCCACGCAAACGGTCGAGGAGCACCTGGTAGAGGCATATCTGGCTGCGCAAGGGCGGCAAGTAGCTCGGCAACCTCCTCTCGCATGCATCTGTAGTCGGAGATGCTAAGGTATTTTTGGTACGAGGATTTACCCTCGAACAGACGCGTCAGCCACAGCAGACAGAGCGGATGGCGCAGGGCGTCTTCGGTGGACGGCCGCGTCAAAGGGTTGCCCTCGAGCAGCTGCGCTACCAAACCCGCCAGGTGTGCGTTCACACTCTCCGGTAGCGGCGCGTAAAAGCCTTTCTGCGTACTGCGCATGATTTCGTGACGGTTTCTGCCGTCAAAGGGCAATTTTCCCGTGATCAGCTCATACAAAACTACCCCAAGAGAGAACACGTCAGCTTTGCAGTTGTACGACAGCTTCAACCAGATCTCCGGCGCCATGTAATGGAAGTTTGTGCCTTCGAACTGCATGCACACGTTGTTGCTCACTGGTGTGCTGTAGTGTTTGCACGCGGCAAGGCCACCGAGCTTCACTACCCACCCGTGCCTGTCAGAGAAAATGTTGTCAATTTTTATGTCGCCGTGAAGAATCTGGTGAGCGTGGAGGTGGTGAACGCCAATGAGAAGGGGCATGAAAACGCTCATGGCGCTTTTGTACTTCAGCGGCAGCGAAGCAGTTCTCACTTGGACGTCTGCGCGCAGAGACCACGGCTGCAAATCATCCAGCACGAACGCTACTGCGGTAACCACCGACGAATTTCGCCTGTCCCTCTCGATGAAAAGCTCGTGGCACTTCACTAGCGCAAAGCTGTCGCACCTTCGCCTGCACTCCACCTCGTTCATCGCACGTTGACGCGCCGCCTCGTCCTCGTCTAGCAAATCGATAAACTTGAGCTTGTACGACGCACCGTTGGTGGTGTCGAGAGCAGCAAAGTAAATGGCTTCCGTTGTCGTTTGCAGTGGCTCCAACAAGATGTACGGTATCCCCGCCGCGCGTGCCGCGCCAGCAGACCAGTGGAACGTTTTTGAAAAGGTTGCACATACCTTTTCCACCTCGAAAACCGGGCGGGATGACATTGGCGAAGAGGCCAGAGTCACTAACAGGCCTTTGTTGATTTGTGTGAAACCTGCCGTCGCGTTGTTTGAACTCACGTATGTAATGTGGCGGCTCAAAGCATGAAATGAGATGAATGAAGACAAAAATTTGATGCTTACTGTCTTTATAAATTTTGCAAAGGGAAACTCAACGTTGTGCGCGAGAAGCTAAGAGGAAAGGAAGGTTGCACAACGTGAAAGGACGCACACCACCGTTTAAACCAAAAGAAACACCTTCAAGACTTCTAATAAAAAAGTATTGTTTTGCACTTCAAGTCCAAACCTTTAAACTTTCTATCAGCCCTTTTCTAGGTGTTTTTCTTTTCTCTTAGTGTGGCAAAGTCACAAGGAGAAGATAATAAGCATGTGAACTGAGCGGCAAAACGGGCGCTCTGAATTGTGATGAAAAGCCTCAAAAGGAAAAAAAAGGGGGAGAAGAGTAAAGAAATTAATTATCAAGTGAATTAAGAAAAAGCACGCATTTGTGTACTAAGAAGCAAAAGGTAGGCTACTCTTTACGCTGTTTGAGAGATCTTTAGCAAGCCGCAACGCAATCTGTGGTGTAGAGGCTGATTATACAGTCCGTGTTTTCCCCATGTTTCTTAGTATTGTGATGCACTTGTGTCTGCCACGCTGCATGATCACTGCTGTCGTGGAAAGGACAATCAAAACAAGAGAAGCACATCTGTATAAAGACGCACACATAAAGCGGTGCATGAAACGGCATTTACTTCTAACAGACGAGCTATTCATAAGCATCAGTTTCTGGCTCATTCAAAAATATAGTGTTGCAATTTTGTTGTTGTCCATGTAGAGACTCTCCAGTGTTCGCACAAAGAAAGTCTTCTTTCAGGTTTTGAGCAACAGTGAGAGAAAAAGGAAAAAACTGATATCTTTTCAGTTATCAACTTTCATGGCAAATAGAAAAGAGAGACAGTCAGAGCAGACGTGATTTCAATAGACCATACATACGTTTGCCATCGTTACGGAAGGAAGACAAAGTAGAAGAAAGTAAGAAGACAGACAGCGGTGATTTACATTCATCGAATAAGCCTAGTCTGCTAGTCCAAGTGAGAGATAAGAGAAGGAAGAAAAGCTCAACAACTGAGCCACAAAAAAGAAAAAAACCCTTCTATTCAACTGCACAAGACCGGCAGCAACACTACAGAGAAAGGAGAAATAGAAAAAACTACTGTAGTTTACGATCTTGTCAACGCGGGCAATGGCGTTGAAAAACGCATTGATGTGCGAAACAACAACTAATTTCTATTAACAAAGTTCTGTTGACACATACAAGCAAAAGAATATGACAAGTCGATGGGATCAACGGTAAAATAAAAAAGGTGATGAGAAGGTAAGCACATGAATCTGTTCACAAATGGAGAAAGACCTGCATATAGGTAGAATAAAAGAGAAGAGAGAACGTGAAAGGAGATGCCAATGAAAAGGAAACAGAAAACAAGAGCTACCCTTGACAAATTGACAGGGAGGAAGAGGGAGTGAGACAGGAACATGGGGCGACGCGGAAAATTGAGGGCTTTCTGTCTTTCGTTTCTTACATTGTGGACGACAAACACCACGTTGAAACTAAGCCTATGGCTGCTTCAACAGGAGATTCGACTCAATAAAAATGGAAAGCGCAGCAAAAGAAAAAAGGGAAACAAAAAAAGGGGGTTTGAAACCAAAACAAGAAAAACAAGTCAGTGCGAAGAACGTTTTCATTTTCGCTTCGATCCGTCATCATTTTTTTTTTTGCTCCTTCAGAAAAAGCCTCTCTTCTTTCTGCCTCATGTTTAAGATGATGCAGAGGTGAAAAAGGGGGTTTCAATTCTACGAGCAGCAACGCATAAAGAAAGAATAGGTGGGGCCATTCACACACACACACAAACTCGTGTGCACGTACACGTGTCACATGAGAAGCTGCACAAACACACACACAAGCTTTTATACCCACCATTTTTTAGGTCCCTCTATTTTTCTTTTGCCAGCGTGTCGATGAGGAACAGGAGCGAGCGGAAACGCGAATGGCGGACAAAGAATGATTGACGCTTAGTCGTCTTCGTCGCCGATGCCGAGAAAGTTCTGAATTGCACGCATCCACTCATCGCGGTCGTTGTCGTCCTTGGCGTCGAACAAAATGCGGCGACCGTTCTTGAACGCCACCGCAAAGGCGTGCGCAGCGTCGGAGCCGGTGTACTTGCTGATCACCGGAAACACATCCTCCAGCTCGGCAAACGGCGTGGAGATGCACTGCTGCTCCAAGGTGTCGCGCGAGACGGCCTGCACGAGCTCCAGCGAGGCCCCGCAGGACGCGAAGTCGCCGGTGAGCGGGCGGTCCTGTTCGACCTCGCCGTAGATGCACACGTAGCGCCGCTTCCACGTCAGATCGCTGCTCTGCTTCGACAACTTGCCGCCGTAGAGAATAAACCCGACACGGCCAGGCACGTCACTCAGAGACACCTTCACAGCGGAGCGCAGCACCTCTTCGGCGGAGAGCTGCGGCCGCCGACGATCCACCTGCAGCTCCTCTTTCGTCTGCTTCAGCTGACGGGTGATAATGGTCTCCTGTTCAGGCGAGAACCCGCCTGCCTCGCCGCTCTGCACAATCTCCTGCACCACCGAGATGTACAACTTGCAGGTCGGCGTGTTCAGCAGCGTCTTGCTGGACGGCCGTTTCCGCGGTTCGCTCTGCAACAGCGCCGAGACGATGGTCTGCATGTCCTTGCTCACACTGTCCGGCAGAGGGTCGAAGCGGCCGGCGAGCGTCTTGTGCATCACCTCCTCGATATCCTCCCCATCAAACGGACGCTTCAGCGTCAGCAGTTCGTACAGCAGCACACCGAGGGAGAACATATCGGCCTTCTTGCTGTACGGGCGGCGGCGCCAGATCTCCGGGGCTACGTAGTACGGCGTGCCGCAAAAAGTGTGTCCGACGTCCTCGCTCACCGTCGCAGCGTAGTGCTTGCTAAAACCAAAGTCACCCAGCTTGGCTAGACCGTTGCTGCACAGCAGAATGTTTGCGCTCTTGATATCGCGGTGGATCATGCGCTTCGAGTGGACGTGGTGGACCGCCAGAAGAACTTGAATAAAAAGCAGGCCTGCCTCGTGCTCCGCAAACGGTCGGTTCGTCTTGCTGCGGTTGCGAATCTCCTGGCGCAGGTCGCCGGCGTTGGCGTAGTCGAGGACCATAGCCATCATGATTACATTCTCCGGGTTCTTCTTGTCGCGGTAGACAAAGTCCTCGTGACACTTCACAATGGAGAAATAGTCGCAGCTGAGCAAGCAGCAGACCTCACCCGAGGCGCGCATGATTTCCTGCGGGGTGTAGCCCTCGACGTCCATGACCTTGATGGCAAATGGCTGGTCATCGCGGACGCGGCGTGCGTACAGCACCGTGCCGGAGGTGCCCGAGCCGAGCACCGTGTCGAGGTAGTAACGGAAAGGACGGGAGCGGCGGCCGTCGCCGACCGTCTTGTCGTCCTCCGTGTCTACGCCAAAGGTCGCAGGGAAGGCGCTGCACACCTTTTTGATTAGCGCGTCGCTTGTGGCTGACATTGTTCGAATATTTTTATTCAAAGAAGGGATATATACAAAGCTGAAATTATAGTCTAATTACTGCAACACTGCCTGTTCTCACACGAGAAGGTGATGAAGCGAAGAAAGTACGAAGTGTCGCAGGGCTTTCTCTTAGAATGACACGCGACACAGTACACACTGGAAGACTGCAGCTAGCCAGTAAACCTAACAACGCTTGTAAAATGCGGTTGACACAGACAGCACAGCTACAAAACAAATAAAGGACAAAAGAAGGTCAAGCTCGCGACCAAGGCGTGCGAAAAGCCGGAACAAAAGCAAAACAAAGGTACGTGATCGAAAGTGAGTGACTAAAGAAAAGAAAGCCAATGCACGCAACTATTTCAGAAGAGTCACAACTTTAAAAGGAAGCAAATAAGAAAAAAGATTGTTTGCACAAACCTTATGTTGACGTGAACCAAAAAAAGAAAAGAAAATTAATTAAGGTGACGGCGACAAAGACTGTTAAGCTAAGTGACAAAGAAGTATTAGTAGTAAAAAGGTGTGTGGTAGCGAAACGCTTACAAAGAAAAAAAGAAAAATAAGCAAGCGTGAGAAGATATTGGTCTAGTAAAACTTTTGCAAAATGCAGACTTTTTAAACGTTCAAATGACTCGGCGAAGAAGAGAAAAATGTGGTGGTGCTAAATGGCAACAGTGCTTAAACACTTTGTTCAATTGCTACAACAGTGAACGGAAGAAGAGAATGCAAGTTGAACATTGATTGATAGAGAGGTAGAGAAGTGGGAAGGGGAAGTCGATTGGGATTAATATAGAAGTAATTTTGAAGCAGCCGTAAACAGCTGTATTTGTGATCCGGTTTACGCCAGACAAGAGAGACAGGTAGCAAGCGAAACAATCATGGCGCGAGAGCCACATTCTCCTCACCGCTCAAGCCAAGTGCACCTAGACTTGAGAAACCAAAATGCTTCTTTTTCAATGATTGAAAAGGCGAAATATAATCACAAAAATAGCTTAACGCACAAACCGGAGCGCAGGAAGATTCATCGTCTTGTTCGTTTACTTACTTCATTTTTTGGCCTGACCTATAGCAGAATTACGTTTACATTAGCATAGAACACAACTAGCAACGCAGTTGCACTTTAAGAAAATGGGAGGAAAACAAAAAGCGGAATAGAACGTGCAGTTTCTTTGTAGTACATTAACCAGGAAAAGAAGGAAAACAGCTGGAATCCGTGGATCACCGTGTCAAAAGTCATTTTAACTAATCAAAAAAAAAGACAATTTACGTAACAAACGACACTATAACAGACAAAAGGCGGTGATAAACAGCAGCAACACAGCTTTTAGCAAACAACACTTTCAAAGAAACACAAACACACACCAAAAATAAAAAAAACTTGAAGAGGCAAAAAAAAAGGCCAAGGCTTTTAGTAAGCGGCCAAAACTCAATATCCTGGAAAGAGAACGTAGTACACAGATTTGAAAAAGAGTGAAAAAGGTGATAAAACACCGAAACTTAAAAGGACGGAGAAACACATCCAGCAGGATTTGCGCATCAGTCACGGGGAAAAAAAAATAAAGGGATAAGGAAATATTTATATCACATGGATGAGGTGTAAATGTTGTTACACTAATAGAAATGAGATTCGGCATTGTACATCGGAAAGCGAGAAGGAAAAAAGAGCAAGCATTTGCTTGCGAAACACAGCAGATCACTTGATGTCAATAATGAAGTAAAGCGAGCTTTTTGTTGCAAACAGACCTAAAAAAAAAAGTGATCAGCACGTGTTTTTTCCCTTCTTCGACGTCCTCTTATTTTAGCACATAACAAGGTAAAAAACTTAAAGCAGTGTTTAGTCTTTTCCGGGCAGACAGAAATGCAAGGCACTTACACTTTGAAATCTGGACCCGACAAAAGTTGTCAATAATACTGGAATGTGAATGTGGAAGTACTGATATATAATACGGGAAAAAAATAGCAGAGCAACATAGGAATTAAATGAATGGAAAATCACGTTAACTAAGTCCATTTTTTTTAACCCACTCACTGCACAACATCGTGGTTTTCTTGTTTGACTTTTAGGTGTAGAAAAGTGAGTTTACAAGCAAGTGGACTCGCCACAGGAGAGGGTGAAACGTATCTACGTTGAAAGGGAAAAAGGTCAAGTGGCTGCTCAACATTTTGTGGCAAATTCTTAGCTCGCAAAGAAGCCATGTAACTAGCACGAAAACAGTCGAAAACAAAGTTCTGCTGTTGTTCGTGCCCCATCTCTTGTCGCAATGCAACGTTGTGCATTATTCACATCCCCTCTTTTTTTTAATACTAGATGAGGATGCGCTGGCGGAGAATACACTCTAGAAACGTCTCCACCCACTTGTCGCGGTCATCGGCGCTGCTCGAAATGAAGCGGAGGACAGAGCCGTTGCCGGACTGCAGCGCAAAACCGCTGTATCGGTCCATCTCAATGGGGTAGCAGTCAATGTAGCCGTTCAGCTGCTGCGCCTTCCGCGCCCCGCCCTGCTCCCGCGACTTCTGCGAGAGGCTCAGGTAAATCTCGTAGGAGGAGGTCAGCGTGGCAGGGATGCGGGCGGCGGCGGTGGTCGCCGTCAACGCAATTCGCGGCGCGACGTCGCGGCGGACGAGCTGCAGATACCTACGCTTCCACTCGCCCTTGCTGCTCTCCTTGTGCAGCGCGCCGGCCATTAAGTTGGTCAGCGTCGTCTCCGTCGCGTTGGCCGCAGAAGGGAAGGAGGCGGAGACGGACGGGGCTCGCGGCACGGAGAGTGGGGTGGTGAGGGGTGGGAGAGAGTTGGAGGGGCTGCGGCGAGACGTCGTGGGAGGACTGGATGGTAGCGTGGGCACCCTCTCGGGCTGCACCAGGTACCGCACCACATCCGCCACCACACCGCGCACATCGGCCAAGATGGCCTCTCGCTCCTCTCCGGAGAGGTGCAAGGCCCCGCCGTGGCCACCACTGCTGCTGCTCACATTCCCGCTGACGCTGCCGGTGCTGCGCTGACCACTTCCCATACTGACCGGTGCGGTGGCAGGGGTAACAGGGGAGCGGACGAGGGCCGGCAGCAGACCGCCACTGGCGTCCGTGGAGACGGAGGCGTTGAGCAGCACGCTTGCGTTGTTGCGGTCACTCACGGAGGAGTTGGCCGCCATGCCGCCGCCACTGCCCGATGACGCGTCGCGGTACACCACCTCGAGCAGCGTGCCGATCGTCTCCCGCATCAGCGGCATGGCGAGGATGTGTAGAGCGGAGGGGCGCCGGTTTGGGTCCTTGTCAAGCAGCCGCAGCGCCAACGCCTTCAGGACACGGCAGTACACGTCGTTCTCGAAGTGCGGCGGGGTGCGTTGGCTGTTCAAGATGGAGTGACGGATCGTCTCAACGGTGTCGCCGCCGAAAGGGCGGCGCAGCTCCATCATCTCAAACAGCACCACGCCAACGGAGAACATGTCTGCCTTTTCGCCGTAGGGCTCCACGGACCACACCTCTGGTGCCATGTACTGCGGCGTGCCGCAGAAGCTCCCGATGCGGGCCATCCGCACGCCGTCCGGTCCCTCGTACGGCTTGGAGAAGCCAAAGTCGCCCAACTTCACCAGGCCGTTGCTGGACAGAAAGACGTTGGCGGATTTAATGTCGCGGTGCAGAATTTTTTTCTTGTCGTGCAGGTAGTGCACCGCCATCACGAGCTGCACAAAGATGAGGAGGATGTTGCGCTGGGAGAAAAAGCGGCGCGGGTTCTGCTTCGAGCGCGTCAGCAGCTCCGCGCGGAGGTCGCCAGAGTTGAGGTACTCCAGCTCCATCGTCACGCCCGTGATGCCGCGGTGGGCGGAGATGCCGTCATGGGCGTCAATCGTCTCCTCCACATCGGTGACGTCGCTCCGCACGGTGACGTAGCTGTGGTGCAGCTTCATGACGGAGAAGAAGTTGCAGGAGCGCAGCACGCGGGCCTCGCGCAGACAGTACCCGATTAACCGCAGCGACGCCCCATCAAGGGAAACGAACTTCACGGCAAACGACACGGCAACGGTGCGGTTGCCCTCGCCGTGAAGGAACGACGCCGCACTGCTCACGCTACTCGACACGTTGTTGTTGGCGTTAATGTTCAGGCTGTGTGGGGTGTGGTTACTGTAAAAAAGGCTGCTCGTATTGTTATTGTTATTGTTGCCGCTGCCGTGCCCGTTGAGTGGCGGTGGAGGGCGAAGGGGTGTGCTGGTCAGCGACGGCAGACCGCCATCTGTTACGGTGAAAGATGAGTCCATGAGGTGCTGGAAGGAGCTGCGCTGAATCACGACGAAGCGCTTCGCTTGGAGCACGATGCCACCTGCGCCGGTGCCGAGCACGCGCTGAATGGTGCCGCGCGTGGGGGAAGACGACGCGTAGAGGGCGGAGCTGGCGAGCTGCGGAGAGACGTCGCCATCGAGCTGACGCGGGTCTACTTTTCCATCCAGGTTGTACATGCGAGCAAACTGACTGGTAGCGTTGTAAAACGGGTGCAGGTCGAAGAAGCGCGGCAGCTCCTCCTGCAGGTATTCCTCCTTCGAGGAGCGACTCAGCGGGCCGCCCCGCCAGCTGCGGTCGAGCCCAGCTGGCGCGTCTAAATTGGACGTTTCCATTACTAATGAACAAAGAAATTGTTGAAAGACAATTAAATTATATATGAAAAAAATGCTGATAATGATGGCGGAAACAAAATGCAAGTTTTTCTTTATAGAAAAAGCACAAAGCTTTTTGAAAACCAAAAAAAAAAAATGAGATGTCTCAAAACCACCACTGAAACGTAAGGAAAATAACCAAAAAAAACAAAAGCAAAGCTGGAAAATAGGCACAGTAAAATGAGCAAAGGAGGAAAAAAGGAGAAAGCTAGCTTCCCGAATTGAGAGCAGCTAATGCAAGTCGTCTTTGCTCACGCAAGTACTTCCTGCTCCGATTTAGCGGAAAAGGCAACAGGAAAAACACTTTGTACAAGGCTGTATGATAGATTCCCACAGCAAACTCGAAGCAGTGTTTCTGACCCTGTATAATGAAAGACAAGAGAGGGTTTTCTGAAAAAAGAGATGGAACAAAAGACACTCAAAAGTAAGGCTGAGAGTATCGTTGTTATTAATTGGTTCGAAAGCAGAAAACAAAAAAGAAAAAGAACCGTGTCGTAGAGAACAATGTCAATGCTGACGGCAACAAAAAATAAGCATGCCTGAAGGGTGAGCCTGAATTGCTTTTTCACAGAAGCTCAGTAGCAGCAGTTAGCGCTGTAATCTCGTTTTTTTTTTTCTCTGTTGCGACAATAATTGGCTGCTTCAATGCTTCAAATGACAGACAATACAATTAAAATAAGGAAAGAAAAGGAAAAGGGAAACGTTGCGAAGGACAGCAAGAACAAGAAAAGGAAAAAGGGAAACAAGGAACAGGATCAAGTGGGATACTTTCAGGATAGGCTGCGGCCTCTGACAACGAGGCACGGTGAAAAAAAAAAAGGACAATAAGAACAGCACCAATACGAATCGGTCGATCAGGCTACGAGAGAAGAAAAAAACCTTGAAAAATAAATATTACAACTGGCTTGCTTCAATTCTTAGCCTTGAAATAAATGTAAGAATTGCAGCTAGAGGAAAAGAAGGTTGAAGAGAAAAAAAAAAAATAAGACTGCAATGATGAGAATACTTTCGAAGCAGAAAGACGAGAAAACAGAGAAACGAAAAAACTTTTCAGTGGAAAAAAAAACGCGAATGCGCGCTGATATATGGGGATGCAGACGCACTCTTAATATACAGATTCAAAGTTGAAAAGAGAGAGGACCTCGAGCGAGTTTGACTATCGAGAGAGTGACTCTCAAAAACACAAATGTGATGAGAACGAACAAAGAATCCCGACAAGGGTTTAAAAAAGCTGGCGCGCAAATACTTAAATGCAGCACTAGCAATTAATCTGTACAGGGCACGTACACCCACGGCAACTGAAACACCACTTCAGCAACAACCCAGAAAAGAAAAAAAACTATTGTACATCCAATTTTTAAAGAGTGAATGAGATGAAGAGGTGGTATAAAGAGACCAAAGATCAAGAAAAGACGAGATGATGGAAAAAGGGCAAGAAAAAAGTGGCTTTGTAATCAGTTGCAACGTTGAAAGCGTTCCATGTTTGGTCAGATCCTCTGCCACTGTGCGACAGATTGTTACGTAGCGTACTGCATCCGACTCGTCTTGTCATACCTCTTCCATTTTTGAAATACCAGACAACAACTTGCAACGCAAAGCAAAAGACGTCTCGAATATCCTAAAGCACCTTTACAGCAAAGCCAGCTCTCATAAATTCTTGTCAACTCGAAGGTCTTTTTATTTGTTAATTCAATTTTTTGGCACAGAATACATTGAAGAGAAGCTTTTAATCTCTTTTTGTCTGTTTTTTTTTTAGTGTTTTGTGTGGAAGCCTGTAATGGTCACACTGGACAGAAGAGGCAAAGCACGTTGAATTATAGTAGTAAGTAGACATTTTTTTTTTTTGTGTGTGTGCATTGGTTTGTTTGTATCTGAGTGCAACAACAATAATAAGACAAGGAAAAAAAAGAGAGAAAGAGGTCGACTAAACCACCAATCTAACTCAAATTGCAAGGCGCCTCAAAATAACAAAGAGTGCAATACCTACTCATAGCCCAGCAGCGTCTCGCCACGCACTTTGTCCACCGCGCCTCGCAGTAGCGACACGCCGTTCTTCCTCAAAACCTCCGCGCGCACCTTCGACTTCAGGTCGCCAAACGCGGCAATGCTCGGCCGGCTTAGCGGCGGCAGCGGGGAGGATGGCAACACCAGCCCATCACTGCCAGGGCGGCGCTCGCACCACGCCTCCGCGAACAGCTCCAGCGCTCCGATAAAACCCTCACAGCACACGAACATGCCAGGATAGCCGGCAAGGTGTGCCTCAGGTTTGTTGCGGCCCGCGATCGGCACCACCGGCGCCATGTGTGTCCGGATTGCCCGGGCAATTTCGCCGTCAAGCAGGTGCTGCCCCGCCGCGTCCAGCACAACTGCGGTGAAATTGAAGCACACGAGCACAAAAGGAAGTTCGTTTGACACTCCGTTGATCGCCCGCGGCGGCGACGACACGCTCGGCTCCACCCCGCGTATCGGGCTGACCGCGGATGGGTTCTGGCACAGCTCCCACAGCCGCTTCGTGAAGCGGGGGTAGTAGTCCAGCAGGTACAGCAGCTGCAGCACGCCGAGCAGGCCCGTAGCTCGCACGTCCGTGGCCGGGTTGGACCCTTGAAAGCCAATCAGCTCCCACCGCACCGCCCGCGTGGACGACGGCGGAGTTCGAGTGGCGGGGCTGCTGCCGTTGCCACCGCTCGCCGCCTTCTGCCGCAGGTGCGGCCACTCCACCTGTCCGGTGAGCACGTTGTACACGGTGTAAAGCATGCGGCGGTGGGTCGTGTTCTGCAGGGAGAGGGGGCGGGACTTGAGGAAGTACACCACCTGCAGCGCCTCCTCTGCACTGCTGGGCGAGACGGTGGCAGCGGCGGCGGTCATCGCGGCCGACACGGCAGTGGTGCCAGCGGCTCTCCGCGCCTCCGCCTCCAGCGTGGTGGCGTGCAGCGTCGGCGCCTCGCTCGACCAAATCGACCGGCCCCCGCCCGCCTGATCCAAATCGGCGGAGGGGTGCGCGTAGGTCGCGGGCGGCTTCGGTGGCTGCCGCGTCCGCACATCCGACTCGCTCGGGCTGCAGCAGCTGAAGATGGCACCCCACACGCTCTTCTTCCGCTTGTGCTCCTCGTACCGCGCACCGGGGATGGCCTCGTGAGTTGCCGGCGTCGCTGCGGCTTTCGGGGCTGCCGGCGTTGCCTTTGCGTCTGCATTGGCGGCTGGGTGCTGCTTCGCCGCTGCTCTCTTCATGTCCTTGATCGCCTCCATGTAGGCCTCGTAGAAAGTGATGGGCTGCGTAGTGGCCAGGGAGCGGGCGGCAAAGTCGGTGAAGGTGCTGCTCGGGTCCACGTCCACGTCCTCGTCGTCGCCGAGGCGGAGGAAAGTGTGGGCGGTGCCAGAGAAGGACAGAAGCTGCGACGGCCCGACAGGCTGACGGGTGTCCACGAGGGAGGGGGCGGGGTGAAGGGGTGAGGCGGCCCCGTCGGCGCACTCCGTCGCGCTCACGCGCGAAAACGCATCCTCCTCGTTGTCGTTCACGGGGGACTCGTGCGGCGGAGGCAGCACCGCCCCATCGTTGCTGCCGCTGCCACTCAGCAGCTGAGCGTGTTGCTGCCGCTGCTGCGGTGTGAGACGTCGCCCGGAGGCGCTGCCGGGTCGCTCCGCCGCCTTGCGTGCCTGCGCGCGGTTGCGCAGGGAGGCCAAGTTGGCCGTTGTTGTGTCGAGCGTGGAGGGCTCGGACAAAATGCTTGTGGGGGGCTGCAGCATCGTGTCGGAGATGTCCATGCGCGCCAAGGCCGGCGACCCGCCCGTCACAAGCGTCTCGCCCTCGAAGGAGTTCATCGTGGTGTTGTTGTTGTAGTTGTTATTTGAGCCCAACTTCTCCACCGCCTCCTCGCTCATCAGGGAAACGCGCTCCTCAGTCGAGGCAGGCCGCTGCGCGCTCGCATCCTGCGGCAGCTGCGGCGACGTGTGCTTGGATTTCGTGGCTTCATCGCCGTCTCGGTTCTTTCCCTCGTCCTCCTCCTCACTATCGGAGCCGGAGCTTGAGCTGACGTCAACGGCAGTTTGTCCGTGCCCCACACCCCCAGCGCTGCTGTTGCCCTGCGGTGGCTGAGCGGGGATGAGCTGACTTGTCGACACTCGCAGTGGCGCGGCCAGCATGCTCGTGGGGCTGTGCGGCTTGCTGGAGGCAGGGGAGAGTGGCAGCCCACTGACGCTGCTGATGCCTCGACTGAAATTGCCACTGTTGTTCTCATTATTGTTACTGTTGTTGTTGTTGTTGTTGCTGTTGCTTTCGTCATGCGTTTGAGCGTTGTCGGGCGGCGCTGCTGTCCCCGTCTCTGCTGCTGTAGTTGCCCCTTTCATGTGGTTGACGTGGTGCGGAGCCGCATGAAGAAAGCCGTTGGCACCGTTAGCCACACGGAGGGAAGGGCCATAGGTGGTGTTCAGCCCTTCCGCCGCGTCCGTCGCACTCAGAAACGTCTCCACGCCGGTCGTCAACGTCGTTGGGGACACGGTGGGGTCGGTGCCGGGCGAGTGCAGCTGGCTGTCCTTCTGCGCGCGATCTTCCTCGTTGGTTAGATCGCTGCGCGTGCGCACCACCGGCGGCTTCTTTTGTGGCTCAGTCCCCGCCGATGCCTCGTTGTCTGCCGCGGCCGCCGTCGCGCGTCGCGCACGACTCATGTGGCTGAGGGGAGACGAATTCATCTCCTCTGGGCCGTCATCAGCACCGAACGCGTCCTCCGCATCATTCTCATTATCCTCCTCATCAGCTTCTGCGCTGCTGTCGTCACTCGCAGCAACTCTGTACTTGTCCACCACGGCCAACTTGGAAGGCGGGACTGCTGACGTACCACGCGACGAGGAACTCGCTACGCTCTTCGGGCGACTGCGCTCGTCAAGGCTCTCTCTCCCGCTCCCTCCCCCATCCTTTGCACCAGCGGTATTGCTGTAATTGTTGTTCTTACTTTTGCTATCGTTCTCGTCTTGAAAAGATGTACGAATCGTCAAGGAAGACGGCCAGAGCTTCCCGTTTGTCTCACCTGTCTTGCCACGGTCTGCGTCGCGGGTGTGCGAGTTGCCTCTGGAGGAGCTGGCCGCGGTGTTCATGGCCGTCATGTTGCCCTCCCCCATCGTGGACATCACGGAGAACTGCGACGACGGACGGACGTACGACGGCGACGCGCTGGTGTTCACCCCCACCACTTGAAACGCCGCCACATCAGGAAACTCGTCATCGTCCTCGCTTGCATGACCGCCGGCGGCGTTGCCGCTGTTAGTGTATGTGTTGTTGTTGCTGCTGCCTGTGGCAGCCTCCGCAGCCTGTTGGGCAGCAAGCTCCTCGCGGTGCTGGCGGCGGTACTCCTTTAGAATACCATTTTTGTGTAAGAGAGACATTCAGTCAGTCCTATGGTCGAGAAGAAAACAGCAAATCAACAGCGTTTGAAACGCCAAGAAAAAAAAGAAGCCTTGAACAATGTGTGTGTGTGTGTGTGTGGGTATGATTTTCCTCTTTATATAGAAAAACAACTAATGCTACGTAAATTTAAAAACAAACATCAAGATTTCTAAATTACAAGAAAAAACGAAGAACAACTAAAATGAAGAAAAAAAGGTGAAAGCACGCAAATTATTTACTAAGCGGAATAGCAGGAAGAAAAAGGAAAAAGATTTAGCAAGCAGCAATGTGCTAGAACAAGAAGAATGAAAACGAGGCTATTGTTACAAAATTAGTGGTGAAAGCAAGCGGCAGATACGAAGGCGTATTTTTTGCACGCGGTACTGTGTCCGAGCGTTGGCGCAACAAAAATGATAGCGGGAAAGGCAATATGATACGTACTGCAATAATTGGTGTATGTGTCTCTTTGTGTGTATGAAAAGCTAGAGTGGTATAAAACCAGAGTACAAGAAATATATATATTTGAGCTTTGTCAACGAGTGAAAAGCGTTCTCGCCGATAAATCAGTTGCAGCAGCAAAATAAACTGTGTGATGCCGTTCCTCCCAGAAAGCTTGATTTTTCGTTTCAAAATGAAAAAAACGCGTACAACGTGGAAAGAATGCAGGAAAGACAGTGATGACAAATTGGACATGTACAGTTCTTTTTTTCTCTCTTTAGTAGGTATTCGCACAGATTTCAACTTAATCAGGCAAACCGACAGCGCATGCTCTTATATTTTTTGCTGTTGCTGTTAAGCAGATACAAACTTTATTCCCATATTTTAATGTCGTGCTTATCAGAGCAAGCAAAACGGCAGAAAGAAGGATCCTTTAGGTATCTCGCAAGAGTTTCTGTGACAATTATAGTTAAAAGGTCATGAAAAAAGCTGCATTCGACTTGCTCTGCCAGCGCTGGAGCTTGGGCTAGAAGACAGCTATTGTGCTCAATGTTGTTTTCGGACATGGAAGTCATCATGGCAACAAGGAAAAGAATGGAGAATTTTCACACGTTCTAAGAAAAAAAAAAAAGGTTTCAATGGGCGGCTTGAACCACGCCATTGTTAACAGCGTGCATCTAAAGCGATCATCTAGATCTCAAAATGCAGTGCCGCTATTT
>MDUD01001933.1:0-25765 GCA_002216565.1 Crithidia mellificae | reverse complement strand
CAGATATCTAGAAAAGAATTTAAAAAAAAAGGTACGCCAAAATCTGTATACTGACCTTTTTTATAATCTATAAAAGAAATTTGTGAGTGCTCTTATGGAAAAAATAAAGACACATATTGACTACAACTCCAGCTGCAGCCCCGTGGTCTTGCGCTTCAACGTCTCGCGATGCTCTTCAACACTGTTGCCGCTAGTAAGGTCGCCATGAAGTTCGCGCACGGGCGACACCCCGTTGCTCTTGATCGGTTTACTCACTTCAAAGTCCGAGAAGAAGCTGAGCCGTGTTGACCCGCTCGGTTGCCACGATGACATGCGCGTTGCCACATCGCTGGCGGCAGTGTCCTGCGCAGCGCTTGAACGCTGCACCTTCAGCGCGCGCCACGACACCGATGAGTAGTTGGCGGGAGAATATGTGTTCTCCTTGTTGCTGTTGCTGTTAGTATCGTACCGCTGGTATTCATCGCCGCGATCGAGACTCAAGACGCGCTTCTGCGGCATGGACACGCGAAACGGCACCGTGTCCCGTGCCAGCTGCCCCGCATCCTCGCAGCGCAGGCGCAGGGCGTTTGTTTTGGGGTGTTGGGGGTAAACGTCCGCGTTGGACAGGGAAGAGAGTGGCAGAGAGGAGGATGGATGCGCTGATGTCGTTTCTCGCCGTTCCAGTGCCTCCAGAGCGGCACGCACCTGCGAGGTGGTGCGGGACGTGCTGGTGGTGGTGATGGCGAACGAGTTTTCTTCGCGGGTGCTGTTGCCGCCGATAGCGAGGGAGCGGGGCAGCGATGTGCGGCTCGACGTGACTGACCGCAGCGCCGCCACACGCGAGAAGCTCAAGGCGCTGCTGTTGCTGCTTCTGCTATCTCTGTCGCTGATGCTTTGATACGCCACCGTCCCGCTGGTGAGATGCATCTCCGTTGCTCGATCAGCCGCGGCCGCCTCCGAGGCACGAACAGACGAAGAAGAAGACGAAGACGCAACCACCTGCTGTTGCTGCGCTGCGGTGTTCTCCGAGACGTGTGATGGACGCAGCCGCGGCACGTCGTCCTCCAGCGCTGCCACGGCTGGCCGTCGCACCACCGCCTCTTGGCGCCGCCCGCAAACGGCAGATGAGGACGCCGCAGCGGACGTTGGCGAGGCAGACCGCGCATCTCGCCGCTTCTGCGACGGCGTCGGCGACTCAGGCTGCAACTCCACAATGGGATCCATCACGCTCTTCTCCAGCTTGGCAAAAGACTCCTCATTGTCTCCATCGTACAACCCTACGTCATGCGGTGTATCGTTGCTTTCGTTCACGGTGTTGTCCTCGCCATCAAGCTCTCCGTTCTCATCGACCAGCTCCTCGTTCTCTTCCCCGCTTGCCCGTACAGTGGGAGGCTGCAGCTCTGCAAACACGTCCAGACGACCCAGATCCCCCAGCACCTGCTGATACTGCACGATTCCTTTTTCATTTGGCGTCTGCGCATTCAGCATGTCAAAGCAAGCCATGCGACACCCATTCACGCTCTCCTCACCGAGCTGGTACCGCCAACCGTCAACCGCGGCGGCGGCTTCTTCAGTCAGCCGCGACGCCGCGCGCAGCGTCCACGCCTGCCGCGCCTGCACGTGCGCCGCCACTCGCATCAGCGTCGCCGGACTCACCGTTTGGTCAAACGACGTGAGGCGCGTGCTGGTGGCGGTGAGTAAGTCGGCGAGGGCACCGGCCGCCGTCTGCAGCCGCGCCGACTTCGCCGTCACCTTTGCCGAGGCGGTGCGCAGCTGCGTGAGAAGCGCGTCCTCGCGTGTCTGCAGGATGCGGCGGAGGCTGGAGAAGCACCGCGTGATGTCCGTCTCCACCGCGCTCACCTTCGCGTTGTAGCGCGGTAGCAGCTCCGCCAAATCGTTGCGGGCAGCGGTGGCTCTGTTAGACGTGGCGATGAAGTGGTGTGCCTCACCTTTCAAGGCCTCCGCGGTGCGCCGCGCGACATCGGCGAGCGGGAACACGTCGTGGCCGCGGTGTGCCCCACCGAAGCAGCACGTCACACACACGCACGTCTCGCAGGTCTCGCAGTAGAGGTCGAGCGCCATGCCGGCGTGCTCGCGGCACTTTTGCTGGTCCCTGCGGCGTGCCTGGTCGAGGCCGACCACCTCGTGCTGCTTAAACTTACCCTTCGAATGGGTGGCTTTGTGGCAGGCGTCGCACAGACCGAAGTCGCACTGCACACACATGCAGGTCGCCTTTTGCTCCTCGCAGACACCGCAGAAGAGCGTCGGTGCGCGTGACAGCGGCTGCGACGCCTCCGCAGACGTTTGGCCGCCCCGCGCAGGAGATGCCTGCGACGCGATGCCCGTAAAGGAGTTCGAAACGCGTTCGGGGTGGCGCAGCAGCTTCAACGCATTTTCCCGCTGTGCCTCGTCGCACAGGGAAACAAAGTCGTGATGCCCGGTAGCGTCCGCGGGAACGTTGCGGTCGCACAGTGGGCACATCAGGCACGACGGCGGCGACACCGAGGTCCGGGTCGAGCGGACAAAAGTCTCGTCTTTTGACGACGTCAGCGGTAGCGGGGTGGCGGCGGCGTCGTTCAACGCACTCACGGCCGCACACCACCGCTCCGCGCAGCTGCGGCACGCGAGGCAGTGGCGAGGAGCACCTTCACTCCCCTCCTTCTCTTTATCCTCTACATAGGCGGAGTCGTGCAGGTCGACGGGATCGGTAAGTTTTGCGGTGCAGCAGAAAGGGCAGAGAAAAGGCCACTCCAGCGGCTCCGCCTGCACCATCGTTGACGCTGCCTCTTTGGCGGCTGGTGCATCGACGGAATGGGTGCTCTCCTCGCTGCTGAGGCGCACCTGCTGCTCCATGTGGCGGAGAGACTCTCCGTCGTTGATGCGCGAGAAGCGGGAAGTGGACTGCTCAGCCGAAGATGGAACGGTCGCCTTTGCAGCCGACGGTGCGGTCGCTGCTGGAAGTGAGCGCTTCGCCATTCTTGTCGTTGTTGCTGTTGTTGTCTAGGTGTAATATGGCGTGCACGTATCCCACAAGCTGCAAATGTTGCGGAGCACAAAAGAACAAGATCGAAGAGTTGTTATGCTGGTTGTGTGGTTGTGCGTCTATCTAAAAAGTAAATTAAACAGTAAAAAAAAAGGCAAAAAGAGTGTACTATGAATGTGTCACTTGGTGTAACTTGAAGTAGGGTGAGGCGAGAATACAAGATATTATCTTCGCATAGCTCAGCATTATAATCCTCTCTTCTTCTCCTTTTTCCATACCGTAATCAGTAATGGGTCAATACTACAAATTGATGTCAATGACAAATTAGACGCCCTTAACTAATCTCACTTCAAAATAAGTATCGTTTTCTTCCATCATAACTTCTGGCCACTGCAACAAAACAGAAGGGTTCTGAAGAATGGCAACGGCAATACTCTAAGGTTATAAATACACTTGCTCTCTTCTTTGGAATATTTTTGTTTTCCTTGGATGACGAAATTGCACTGAAGAAAAAAGCCAAGAAAAAAAAAAATGGTGAGGCAGATGCAATTGCCACTAGTTTTACATCAGAAACGAAAATATACAACCAGATCCTCCTAAAAAGTGCTGCTTATAAGCCGCAGTCTTCCAAAGGAACATAAAATGATTAAGGACGATACTTGATACTCAAGCTTGTATTGCCTCTCTTTTCCAGGCTTGACATTATGAATGGGCGAGATTTGAGAACAGGAAGTTTGCACGCGCCACATCAGCCGGCAGAATAGACCGCCCGTTCAGCTCGAGAAGGTGGGGCAGAACGGACAAAGTCCACAGGTACACCTGCTCGTCTTCCGGCAGTGCCGCAATTTCCTTCCCCTTGTCCACTTTGACGTTTAACTCGGCGTCGCGAGCTGCACTGCCCACGGTGCGCACAAAGTCGTGCGTCTCCGGCGCAGCGAGCACGACGTACGCCGCCGTCGTCGGTGCAGCAGGCACGGCTGCAGCAGCAGTAGTTGCAGTCGATGCGTAAGGGTTGTGCGATGCGCTGTACCCGCCACCAGCGCCTTTTTGCGTTCCCACCCGCGGGCTGTTGCGGCTGCGGCTCCCCTCTCTGTCGTCAAACCGACCACTGCCGTCCTCGCCGTCGGTGCCGCTCACGCTGGCCGGGTTCACGGTGCGACTCTGCTCCTCCACGTAGCTGCTCGCTGCCATTTCAGACGCGCGGTAGTCGTCGTCGTCCTCGCCGCCCTCCGCATCGCTCATCACCACCTCCGCGTGGTACTCCGTGCGGCCCACGGATGGCAGCTGCGGCATTGCCTCGGCAGCTGCAGCCACGAACTCTCCACTAGCAGGTGGCACGGCCGCCACTTGAGGCAGGTGCTGGAGCTGCGCGTTGCCCTCAAAGTTTAGCACGCGCAGCGCTGATAGGGCCCGCAGCACTCGTAACTCCTCGAGGCTCTGCAGTGCGTTGCGGCGCACGTCCAGCACTGTCAGCCCCGCCAGGTGCTGAATGCCGCGGTCGAGGTGCACGATCTCGTTGTCCGCCAACACCACCCGCTCCACCTGCGCCGCGACGGAGTGGAGAAAGTCGACGCTGGTGAGGGCGTTGTGCTCGAGCTCCAGCACACGCAGGTGCCGCGCGGCCTGGAAGGCGTGGCCGTCGATCAGGGCAATGCGGTTGTGGTCGAGTCGCAGGCGCATCAGCCGCTGTGCCGCACTGAGGCAGCGCGCCGGCACGGCGTCGATCTCGTTCTCGCTGCACGAAAGATCCGTCAGGTAGGGCAGCGACTCGAGACCGTGCAAGCTGGTGAGGCAGTTGCGATCCAAATGGAGACGCTCGAGGCACCCCGCAGCCCCGGCGAGGCAATTGAGCACGTCTGACGTGAGTCGGTTGCGGCGGGCGGAGAGGTACACCAGCTGCGGCATGTGGCGCACCGCGGTCAGCTCCGTCAGCGCGTTGTCGTCCAGCACGAGCTGCTGCAAGTTGCTGTACCGCTCCAGACCGGGGAGGCGGGAGAGGTGGCGAGCATTGAGCAGGCAGCGGGTGAGAACCAACTCACCGTTGCGGTTGTGGCCGAGCTCGGAGAGGGCGGCGTGCAGCTCGGTGGTGGTCAGCTCGTGTGTGTCCGCGGCATCTGCGGGAGCGGCACCGTCGTCGGTGAACGTCGCAGTCGACACGTGCACCACAGCTGAGGAGATGGGCTCTGCTAAGAGGGACATACTTCAGTTTGAGCTCTGCTAAAACCAAAAAACAACAGGAAAAACTATAATAGCCACTCTATTCTCTGCAAGGCTAAACAATAATAACAAATTGATGGGATCAACTTTGCAAAATAGTGTGCCGAGAGAATACGCTGTAAGGATAAGTAACAGAGATGCCAAAAAAGTAGTAGGAGATGGGGAGTCAAAAATGGGAAAAAAAGCAGAAAGACACAAACTCTTCTTGTAACTCAGCTTCCAAAGTAAATCTTGCTTAAAAGCCCGACAGCCGGTGCCATCTTAAATGTCGGAAAATGCCTATTAATGGAGAAGTTTTGTTTTAATTTAAACGCAGCTTGAATCCCCATTTTGAGTGCGCAACACAACACACTTTAAACTTATGTGCTACGTTCTATTGGCGACACATGTCAGTATGTAAAGAAAAAATGATGATTGCTGGTTTATTCTTATTTGTAGGTCTATTGAATGCAGGGATAGCAAAAGGCAAAAAAAAAGTCTAATACAAGTACACAGGGAAAAAAAGAGCGGCTAACGTCATGTCAACAACAAAAAGTGAAGGAATACCAGAGGGTACAGCAGCTTTTATAGAGTTACATCACGCTTTTACCGTACAACTAGCACGCTGCAAAAAACACTAGCTACTGGCCTCAGCCAAAAGAGAACGCAGCTCGTTAACAAGCATGGTGCGCCGTGTCGCTTTATCCTCCCCCACCGCGCTACTCGTGTTACCGGAAGCGGAGGGTCCCACACCACCGCTGCTCCCCACCGCCTCGAGCAGCTCCGCGCGTGCATCGCGCAGCAACTTCACCTGCTCTTTCTTCTGGTCGATCAGCGAGGAGACGCGGTGCAGAGCGGCGGCGAGCACTTCACTTGGTATGTCCTCTGCCGCACCTCGCGTGACGGTGTCCTCGTACTGCCGCTGCAACTCACTCAACTCGTGTCGCAGCTGCTTCTCCACCTCGTCCATCGCGGTGCTGCCCAACGCTAATGACGGCTGCGGTGATGTGGACGCGTTGGCTGCAGCAGCGCGTCGTGCACTCGCCCGCGGCGGCTGCGGCGACGACGCCGTGCGCAACGCTGTTGGGGATTTGCCTTGCTGCTCGCGACGACTATTGTAATCGAGAGGATGGTGGTGGTGGTGGTGGTGTTGAGGTAAATGTTGATTGCGTTGGCTGTTGACGCTGCGTGCACTGATGCCACGTCCGCCGGCGGGTGAGACGTGCCGGCTGCCACGTCCGCTGGGCCGACGCTCCACATCGGCAGCCGCGGTCTCGTGCTGTGGTGGTTGCTGCATGGAGGAGTTAACGGAGGGGTAGGCGCAGGGTGGCGCCTCGTCTGGTACCACGCGGACATCGCGCAGCATGGAGCTGCAGGTTGGGTCCTCGTAGGTGTGGTGCTGCTGCGCGTAGTAGTGTGGCTGCTCTTGTTGTGGTTGTTGCGTGCTCACAACGACGCGTGGCCGGGTGGAACGGCGGTTGTAAGCGGAGATGCTGGCCGTGCGGCCTCGGCTAGCTGTTCGGTTGTACGTGGTTGCGGAAGGGCGGCCACGCATCGCAACAGACGGGCCTGCTTGACAGTTTCCACGACCTGAAGCACGACGAGCCTGGTCCAAAGAGGACGTACGTCGCTGATATTCTTGCGGCTGCTGCTGCTGCTGTTGCAGCGGCTGGCGATCCTCTTCCCCCTGCCGCTGCTGTTGTTGCACACTCACCCGCTGCTCCTGCAGCTGCTCAAAACGCGTCAGCAAGTCATCCATCGCAATCCGCAGCTGCTCATTCGTCTGCAGCGCCGCCTCCCGCTCCTCCTTCAACTTCTCCATCGTCACCAGCAGCGCGGCACGGCGGGTCTGCTCTTCCTTGATGTCGTCACGCAGCTTCACCACCTCGCTGTTCAGCTTCGACTCACGCTGCAGCGCCAGCTCCTTCTCCGCTGCAATCATCGCCTCCAGCTCCTTCCGGAAGCCACCAAGGTCCTCTTTATTGCCGTTCAGCGCCGCCTCCAGCTCGACGCGCTCCTCGCGCGCTTTACGCAGCAGCTCCAGCAACTCCGCCTCGCGCTGGCGATGCGCCGCCCGCTCCTGCTCCATCTGACGCTCCATGTCGAGCTTGTAGCGTTCATGGGCCTGCAGGGACACCTCGTACTGATCTTGGTGGTAGTCGCGGTCCTGCTCGAGCGAGCGAATCTTACTCTGCAGCGCCTGGAGTGCCAGCACGATGGACTTGGTGTCACCAACTGTGATGCTAAGACCCGAGCGATGCAGACTGCTCGTCGTGCTCTCCGTAGACTGGTTGACGCTCATTGAATAGCTCAAAGGAAATAGAGTCTAAAAAGTCTAATAAAATGAAAGAGAAAGGATGCGCTCTAGCTTAGTTTTTTGTGTGTGTGATCGCTCAAGAGTGCCGATATATAAATAGTGAGTGCTTGCTCCGTGCAGCGCTTCGCACGCAATGACGGGAACAGAGTAGAAGTGTTGCGTGCCTTGTATTAGCGTACGCACACGCTTCCTTTTTCTCAACACTTCGGAACAGAAATAACAAAACCTCCAAAACTCAGCACGATATGTGACACGCGGAGGTTATCTTCTTCACACGCACCCAGATGGCAGCTTCACAAATGGTATCGCTTGTTATGTGTCAAGGAAACGTTGCGACAAAAAAAAGACGCAATAGAAAGCAACAGTTGGAATGAGAGGTGGTTGACAGTCCAAAAGCCATTTTGTTAATCATTTAAAAACCCACTCAATGGAACCTTTGGCTTCCATTGCAGACTGCGCAGGATTTTCGATTTCTGCCAACAAGCCCAAAAAACTCCTTCACGTAAAAAAAAAAACAGTTCTTCAATCGACATTTTTTTTAGTCAAGTACAAAATACAACCTCCTAACACATCCTTTTTTTTTTTTATTCTTTTAGGCTCAGTGTTTTGTCAAAGAGCCTTGAAAAAAAAAAACGGCTTTTTTTCACCTTTTTTTTTGCGTCATTAAAGACAAAAGCAACTTGTACATACAAATTTCATGTGGAGCGTTTAAGAGATGAGAGAAATGAAAAAAGAAAAGCCTTCATCTGTTGAAGGCTTAAGTCTAAGGGTACAGATCTAAAATGGAAAGAGGAAGAACACTAACGCAAAACAATTTTGCTGACGCAAACCCACACACAAAAACATGGACCAACAGTTTTATTGTACAGAATGACACAGGCGGGAAATTACTTATGAGACCAACAAAAATATTAAGTTCAAAGCGCTTTGAAGCAATTAACCAACCAGGTAAGAAGTTGTTAAAAGAAGAAATTGTGTTGCTCGGCAACTGGACGTGCAAAGAAGTTTAGAGGCACGGAGAAGGTGGTGCAAAAGCTCAGAAGCGCTCTATCCGTCGCGCAGCGGCCCGCTCCATGGCAAAGTCAAGAAACTGCGCCAGCACCTTTTTGCTCTTTGCCAAACCACGCAGCACCTCCGCCGCCTCCGCATCCGTGCGGAAGGCACGCACGGCGTACAGCCGCAGCACTGCCAGCGACGCGTCAAACGGGCCCAAGGGCTGCTGGTACTGCTGCTGAAAGTGCTCTTCTGCAGCGGGCGCCTGACACGGCATACACTCGGCACTTGCCGTTACGTAGTCCATCGCCAGCACGATTCCCACCAGCATGGACAGCACCTCCTCTGCGACCGAATTGTCAAACAAGTTGGGCAGGACGTCCTCGGCAGTCGACAGCAGCCCCTGCAGGAGCGGCAGCAGGGCAAAGCGAAACACGCTGAAGCGCCGCGCGTCGTCGCTGTCGCCGTCGGCGCCAGATTCAGCGTTCTCGAGAATGACGGTCCACGACTCGTCCAGCACGCTCGTCGTTGAGCTGCGGGCATCGCTGAAGTGGAAGACGTACACCCTGGCACGCAGCAGCTCCGCCATCTCCGCCATGAACGGCTCGACGGATACGGGCAGACTCGCCGCGGGCCCTTCCGTCCGCAGCAGGGACGGCGACAGCACCTCCTCCTCCGCCATCCGCCGTCGCGCCGTCCACGTCGTGGCGGTGTAGCCCTGCGGCGGTGACAGCGTTGGCACCACGTCATTCAGCCCACCCCCGTAAGTCCCGCCGCCGCTGTGGACTGGTCGGTACGGCGTGATCATGTCCTGCGCCGACACACCGTCCAAGGCCCCACCACGTGTGCTGGAGTGCAGGTGGCGGGCCGGGGTGGCGAGCGGCGAGGAGGCCGACCGCTGCAGGGAGAGCAGCGGGGTGAAGGTGTGGCACTCCTCGCCGTGCATTTCGACGTGGCGGTGCTGCTGCTGCTGAAGCTGATGTTGCTCAGCCGCCTCCGTCGCCCACGCCTTCCACCGCGCGAAGTACGCCGGGGCCGCGCGGAGCGTGTGCAGGCGCGCCATCATGGCGGCGGTGGGCAGCGGACGGTGGTGGCGACGCAGACGCAGCTGCTGATCCGAAAAGGCTACGGCAGCCCTCGCCCCTGTCGCTTGATCAGCTGCGGGCCTCGTACTGGCAAAGCAGCCAAGCGCGATGTTGTGCTGCGCACGGCGCCGCTCCGCCAGCAGCTGCACCCACCGCACAAAGTACGCACCAGTCAGCTGGCGGTGGCACGTGGTGGCGAGCTGGTGGGCAAGCGGCTGCTCCCGTTGCAGCCGCGCCGTCCGCTGACGTCGCATCACGTGGGTGTGGTGGTACACCGCCCGGTGGTCCTTCCACGCCGTGAAGTACGCCCGCAGCTGCGACAGGGCCGCGTAGTCGCCGAGCTCGTGCATGACGTGGCGGACGTTACGGCTGATGCCGTTGCACAGGGCGTAGTAGCGGCGCCGCTGCGCCTGGCAGGCGGCGAAGGCGTCCAGGCGGCACTGCTGCAGCTCCTGCAGCCACCGCCACTGATGCACCACCCGCGCGCGGAAGTCACCCTTCACATCGGACTGGCCGTCCAGGCACACGAGCGCGGCAGAGGCAGCAGCGGTGCTCGCCGTGTCTGTCGCCAGCGCCGTGACGCTGCCACGCCGCCCACTCGCGGAGGCCGCCGTCAGCGCCGTTTTCGCTGACCGCCCGCTCACCGAGGTGTGGGCCGCGGTGTTGGCTTGTGACGGTGGTGGTGGTGGTGGCGCCGTAGAAAGCGGAGACAGCAGCGCGTGCTGGTGCTGCGGCACGCCACCGTTCTCCTCCGTTAGGGAGAGTCGACGCTGGTAGGCGGCAGTCCGTCTTGCGCCGGTCGTCGAATCCACTTTTGTGGGCTCTGCGACAGCGGTAAACACTAGCAGTGCACGTTGACGCCGCGTGCCGAGGGGCAGCAGCTCCGCCACGTGGTTTGGCGGCAGCCCCCTGCACTCCTTGTGGCACTCCAGTCCAAGGCCCAACGTGCCGACATCCCCAGGGCCGGCGCCGCGGCTGCGTGCTTCCTCCGCGCAGCGGGCAATTCCTTGCTTCTGCTGCTTTGCCCACTCTTGCGGTGGCGGTGGCGGCAGCAGCGCATCCGCCGACGGGTGCGCCAAGCGCGCCACGATCTGCTTGTCCTGCGTTGACAGGACAGACACAAAGCCGTCGTGCCGCGCCACCCACAGATGGCCCTGCCATGCGTCGAGGAAGAGCTGCGTGATGGGCTGCACGTGCACATCGAGCAGGCGTCGGTGCAGACGCAGCTGGAAGGCGTCCAACGACACCACCTCCGGCATCGCCACCTCCGCCATCCACTCCGTGATGGCAGCCGCGTTGGTCGAGGGCTGCACCGTCGAGAGAGCATTGGCGGTGTGCGGAGCGCTGCCGTTTCGTGTACCATTCTGCTGCTGCTTGAACAACTCACGTCCATCGTGATCGGGCAGCAGCCACTCCGGCGCGCACCGCACCGTCGTCACGGCGCCGCCGTCGACGCCAACGTACAACTCGAGCTTCTGAAAAGCAAAGAAGAGCGCCTTCTCCTCCGTCAGCTCCTCGAACTCGTTCTCCAGCACTCGGGTATCCATCTCCTCCTCCGTCGGGCGGTGCTGCCACGACGCCGTGACGCGGGACGGGTGGCGAATGCGGCGCAGCGTGGTGCGAATGCGCCGAGGAAGATCCACGGCCATGTCCGTAATCGCCGCGTTGTCTGCCAGGTGAATCTGACACTTGGAGGCCTGCGTGGAGAGGTCGATGCCGGCTACAGCGCTGGTGTGATTTGTCGTGTTGTTGCCGAGCGAGATGGAAGGGCCGCGCTGCGCGCTGGTGCTGGTGCGAGGTCGCACGCTGGAGGACAGCGTCGCGTGGAGTGGGTGGCTCTCGCCGTGTCGGCCGGGTGACGCACTCGGCCGCTGTGGGGAGCCGCGAGAAGGCGACGTGAGGGTCTGCGACGCCCGCGCGCTCTCCTGCAGCGACGAGCGCGGCTTCTTCGCCTTCTTTGTCGGCGTCATTGCAACCGTGGAGCCGGAGGTGCCACCACTACTGCAACCACGACTGCCCAGCAGCTTCGAGCTGGTCGGCGTGACATTGGCGTCCTTGCGAGACCGCAACGGCAGCTGTGACTTGCGTGGCGAGCTGAGGGCCGGCGCCGTCTCGCCAAAGCCGTTGTGGCCGCTGAAGTCGTGCAATGCACCTCCTGCCTCATCGAGGGGCCAGTGAGCAGGCAATGACAGACTTGCGGTCTCGCGCTTTTCGCAGCTAGTGCGGCCCAAGGAGGGGCGTTGCGGCGAGGAGCCTTTGTGCGACGGTGCGTGCGCAGACGCAGCAGCAGCAAAAGCTCCAGGGTCCGTGTTCGTCGCCAGATCCGACATGCGAGAGCGGCTCTCGCGTGCCTCGGCGAGGCCCAGCCCACCCAGCGGGCGGCGACTCTTCAGACTCCGCTCCGTCTTCTTGTGCGAGCCACCACCACCACCACCACCGCTGTTCCGCGAGGACATCAAGCCGCTGCCGCTGCCGCCGGTCGTCTTGCGTTTCGTGCTCTGCCGCGGCGGTGTGGCGTCGGCGCCCATCTCCAGCACGTAGCTCACACTGGACCGCCCCTCACTGCGTGACGATAGGGAGCGCACGGAGGAGCGAGCTGAAGCGCCGAACTCCGCCGGCCAGCCAAGGCTCCCAGCAGCGGCGCCGTTGCCGCCGTCACCGTTGCGGTGGAGTTCCTCGTCGAGGTTCCACACGTGCACGGTGCCCAGGCAGTCGGCCGCGACGAGCAAATTGACTCGCAGCGACTGCGGCGGCTCGCTGGCCAGCGGGGGCAGCATGTGGTCGAGCTCGCGCTCCATCCCTTGCATCTCCGCCTCCGTCAGCTCCAACTCCGCTCGCTGCGCCTCTCGCTTGTCGGAGCGTGTCTGTGTCTGCGCCATCTCCCGCACCGGGGCGGTTGTGTTCGCGCTTGGGGCGATCTGCGGGATGCGGGTGCTGCTGCGCACATCGCGTGCGCCGTCGTCGCGATCGCGAAAGTGTTGGTCGTGGCGCTGACGCTCTGCGTCGCAGCACGCGCCACCCGCCGTGATGAGAGAGGAGACCCACCGCAGCGCCGTCAGTCCGGCAAAGCCGCCGCTCAGCTTCGCCACGGGTCGCACTTGAATCAAGGTGCAGCTAGAGCGCACCACCATGTTCTGCAGTCCAGGAATAGGCGAGGAACAGTCGAAGGTGATGACATCGTTGCCCAGCAGCGATGCAGCAGCAGCGGAGCTCCCGAGACCAGCAGCCGAAGCACTGGTTGTCGTGGTAGTGCCGCCAGCTGCGTGCGCGGTGCCCCCGAGCGAGCTGTAGCGGTGCATGGACGGCGATGCCGACGGGCTAGCGCTGCCGCCGTGGCTGCGCAGGCGATCACTCTTGCCGATCGAGGCCGCAGCGGTGTTCCGACTCTGCTGCTGCTGCTGCTGCTGTTGGGCCAGCGCCACTGCTTCGTACACTTTGCGCACATCCCACACAATGACCGTGGCATCCGTGGAAGCGGTGCAGACGAGAGAAAGGTGTCGGCGTGCGGCGTCGGCAGCGCCGGATGCCGACTGCGACGAAGAGCATGTTGCGTCGCCTGTGGAAGCAGCCGCGGTCATGCGGCGCACCGCCTCGCTGACGCGGTTGGGTAGGAAGGTGGCGTGGCCATTTGCACTGCCGCACCCATTCCCCTCCTCCCCCGCCGCTTCTGCGTTGTTGTCCGCGTCATCGCTGCTATCCTCGTTGTGGCAAGGAGAGCACACAATCGAAACGATCGCACCACCCTGGTACCGCGGCAGCTCAAACACCAAATCTGCCGAAGGACTTTTCGAGTACGGCGGCGACGGGCCGCACGCGCGGATGCGTGCGTGGCTGGCCGGGAGAAGACGCAGCGTGCCGTCCTGGAAGCCGCACCACACGTAATCGGTGTAAACCAGCTGCGCAGCTTTAAGACGCAGCACGTCCTGCGGCTCCCGCACGGGCAGCACGTGCAGCTGCTGCGCCTCCATAAACCCGCGGAAGGGTGCGTGCTGCAGCGCCGTGACGGCCACCCGCATCTTCGGCTCCAACACCCGCATCAGCCGCTGCCCGCTGGCGCCGCTGTACACGACGATCTCGTTGTCATAGGTCGAGCCCCCGACGCACCACGTCTGCGCCATCGGGAGGAAGGTGTCGTTGCGCTGGTCGCTGTGAGCGCCACGCATTGCGGCGTCGCCACCGCCGTTGTCGTGCGCTGCCACGGACACCGTGTCTTCCAAGACGGATGTAGACGATGCCGCAACCGCTGCAGTGCCATTGAGGGCGCTGCCGCCACCACTGGTGCTGCTGCTGCACTGGTGCTCGAAGGCGTCGTAGGCGCAGGTGGCTTTCTGCGCAGTGGCGCGTCGCCGCAGCAGCGCCGCCTGCACCTTCTCCAAGCTCGGCAGCGGCTGCACCACGCAGGCACGCCGCATTGTCGCTCGCGTGTTCAGCGGCGAGGTGTAGTCGTGGTAGACCGTCACAGCATCGCTGGGCCGCAGAAAGCGACTGCGCAGCTGGACGTACTCGCGCTCCCACGCGTACGGGTCTTCAAACGCGGACGGTGGCAGTTGCACCAACGCCCCACCAGCGCTGTTGGCGGACGGACTCAGAGGGGAGGAGAAGCTGAGATTCGGGCCGGCGCCAGGGCTTAGAGGAGCTCCGAGTTCCATCATGGACGTCGCGTTGAGCTCTCCACCAAACTTGGTGGCACCGCCACGGCTGGCAGGGGAGATGGTGCGGCGTGGGGAAACGCTCCACGACGGCAGCGGAACATCCTCGCAGTGACGCACGCCCTCCTCGGCGATGGATGGCCGCAGTGCTTGTCGACGGGGGCTGATACTGATGGAGGCGTAGTCGGTGCTGTGGCTGTTGCCGCTCGTGGCGGGTCTCGGCATTGCAAGTCGGAACGACGACAGTGAATTTCGTGAAGGAGAAGTAGTCATTGCTGATATTGATGCTTTTTGTGTTGTTGTCGTTGTTGCGTTTCTAATCTGCCTTCTAAAATAGAGCAGCAATGGTGACGCTGGTGGCGAAAGGGTGTCAACGGTCAGACAATAGGAAAAGTAGAGAATCTAACGGTCTAGAAAAAAAACAAAGAGGGAACGAAAGAAACAGAAGCCGAATCTAAAAGAAGTGAAAAAGGTATCTAACAAAAAAAAAAAAACGCGCGGCAATAGAAAAGAGGGAACGAGAAGAAGGAGTGTGCGTTTAAATTCAACAGAAAAGTCTGAGTGGGGTAAGATGTCAAGTAGTCTAATTGAAGCGAAGAGAAGAAAAATATGTAATAGTGAGGACTGATGGTGCAAATAAGCACGTGTTAATCAGAAAAAAAAGAAGTTAGAAGGGCGATTGCGCCGTACTAAAGACAATTCTTTGACAATTGGCGGAAACACAGTGGCTTAGTATGCAAATACTAGTTTTACCTGATTTGCCAAGAGCTATTTGTATCCACTTATGCCTGAGCACGGGGAGTTTGTGCTTTTCGTCTGCTCACGATTGAGTATACAAACAGATGTCGATTTGCATTAAAACCGAGATTTGAGAGCATCAAAGAGGGAGGAGAGAATAGGCAGAAAAAAAGCTGTTAAGATGCATAGAACTTATTTTTTACTGATTGTTGTTGTATGCTAGCAGAGATGTTGAAGGGCATGCAAGGCAAATTGGTGAGATTTGGTGTGTTGGCTTTCAACACAAGTTTGACTCTCACTGTCGCACCTGCAAGTATTATTGTGCGGCGTGCTAACCTAGCGAAGCGCACGATCATTTCCGACATGCGTGAAATAGCTTTACTCTAAACTGAATTGACTTTTTAGGAATTCGTTTTTTTCTGGTGAAAAGGTAGCTCAACAGCGTAATACAAGCAAAAATGAAAAAAAAAACTTCACAATTGAAACGTAAACGAAAAAAAAAGGGTTGCGCACTATAAATTAAGTTTGCATGCCAGAAAAGCACGTGCGTCAACATCTTCTATGTTCTCTGATTCTATGTTGTTATGGATTTGTAATCAAGCTCAGCAGCTTTTCTATGTGCTTTAGCCATCACCAAAAAAAAAAAGAGAGATAAATGACTTTTAGGCCACTCGGTTCAGTGCTTGCACTGCGTTGCTGCGCTGTGAACAGACATGAGAGAAGCGCTTCCATAAAACCTGATTTATATGTATTTATGAACCACAATTACAGACCACTGCACTTACTCGTCAAACTCTTCCGTTGCAACAAACACTTCACCGCTGTCGAGCTCATCAGCCTGCGACGACAGCGCCATCTCTTCCATCGAAGGTACATTCACGATAGAGCGGTGGCTGCGCATGCCGGACTCAGAGCTGTGGTGTTGCTGTTGGGGAACACGGCGCGCAATGTCGCCTTGACTCCGCTGCACTTCAATCAAATCCTCTTCAGGGGTGCTAATGCTGTTGCTGTGGATGTTGTTGTTCTTCGTAGGAACTTCCTGTTCCACGTCGGCACCTAAGCCCGCGGTGGTGGCCGGAACGTGCCAGCCGTCCGCCGTCACGACGCGCGAGGCGACGGAGATGCGCTGCCCACGCGAGCCGCCAGCACGGCCACCGGCACTCGCACGCGACCCCGTCGCGGCTGTCGCTGCCGACCCTGCACTGCCCTCCGGCAGGGCCTGTGCAATGGCGTCCAGCATCGTCTCTTCTTCCGCCGCGGTGGCCGCGACGTCGAGGGCACGCCTGCGCTTGCCGGCATTGCCACCAGCCCCTGTCGCAGACCCGCTCGGCTCCTCCAGCTTCGCCGCCTTGCGAAGGGCCGTCACGAGGGTGCGCACGTAGGGGTTGGTGGCCTCGGCGAAGATGTCGCTGCGGCTCAGCTGATCGCGCAGCACGTGCAGCGCATCCACAGGTCGCAGCTTCGACGCGTACGGTGCGATAGCCTGCAGCACAAGAGGGTCGGTTGAGGTGGCGAAGTCGGCCCCGAAGCGAACCATGGCAGGGCAGCACGGGTAGTAGCGGTCGCTGCCCACGAAGTGCAGCGAGGCGAGCTTCAAGCCCGTCTGGTATAGCCGCTCCGTCGAGGCGAGCGTGGCGCCGTCCTCTGCGCAGCTGTTGTACGCCACCATCACAATGTCGCGCTCCAGCCCAAAGCCGCTGTCGCCGTCGCTGCCACCGGCGCGATCGCGCAGAGTGTGAAAGAGGCTCTTGAAGGTGTCCGACACCGCCTTCGACGGCGTCTGCGTCCACAGCACGAGGAAAGGTGCGGCGAGGGCACTGCTGTCCAGCCGCTTGAAGAGAAAGAGACGAGCAACGCTCGAGACGAGGCGCAGCTGCAGGGCCTCCAGACGAGAGCAGAGCCGCCGCGCGCCCACAACCGCCGCCACCGACTCTGGTATGAGAGACACGTTCCCTGGCGGGGCACTCAGCTGCCTCGACGCTTGTGTACGCACCTTGAGAGTCAACTTCGCCTCACTCAGCTTGAGGGATACCTGTGCGTGGAGGCTGCGCACCACTCGTACCAGCAACTCCTGCTGCACCTGCGAGAGGTCGTAGTAGGGCAAGGCGAGGAGGTCACACAGCACAATGAACACCTCCGTGACGGGGACTAACCCCTGCTCCACCTCCGCAGAGAAAACGCTATCTGGGTTGTCTGTCTGCGACACCGCCTCCTCCACCCCCGCCTGGTACTGCAAGGTGGCCGTCACCACATCCTTCATCCGCTGCCGCAGCTCCTCCAGCGCCGCGGCCTCGCCGGTGCTCATGTCCTGCACCGCCTTCACCTGCCAGAGAAGCGAGTTCGCGGCGGTCTCGGTCATCAACATGACAAGCGTCGCGGTCGGCGCGAGTGCGACGGGGCTGGACGTGGGCAGCGGCGCGGTCAACTCGCCCTGCAGCGCAGCAAAGAGGGCCGTCCAGTGCTGCTCCGTCGCCACGAGGGACGACACGAGATGCATCCGGCCCCACACCGCCAACGCTTCCTGCCCCGCCTCGCGCTTCTTCGTCGCCCGCGTGAAGTGGCTCACCACGTTCTTCAGCAGCTCCTGCAGATGGGCCTGCGCCTCCGTCCGCAGGGGGTAGTCGGTGAAGGCCAGCTGGTGCCACGCCTTAACCAGGCACTCCCGTGTCTCCCTCAGCACACACGTCGACAGCAGCGTAGCCTTGCGCAGCTCGATCAACAGAGCAGAGAGGGCGGTGTGGTGGCGCTGAGAGGTGAAGGTGGTCATGTCCAGCGCGGCACAGAGCAGCGCGGCGGCCTGCAGCACATCCTCGCTGCCGCGGTGCACTTCGAGAATAGTGCACAGGGCCAGCGCGGCGTCCTCGCTCAGGCGGCGCTGCAGTGCCGTCGCCTCCTCCTTTGCCTTCAGCGGCACTTTTTTGTTCAGACCAGCGGTGGTGCCACCGCGGCGGTCGTCCTTCGGCAGCGGACCGAGCGTCAACGTGCCCTGCAACTTCGAGAGCAGCGCAGCGAGCAGCTGCAGACCGACGACGGCGTCAAGAGGTTTGTCCGACTGGGCAGCGGCGAGCATGGGCTCGTAGGCGGTGAGCAGCACGGGTGGGCGCTCCGCCGTCCAGAGGGCGTCGATGAGGTACTTCTCCGGCATCGCCTCGCCGTACTGCGTGCGCAGCGTGGCGGCAAATGAGCAGAGCAGCTCCGTGGCCACCTTCACCTGCTCCGCCTCACTTTCCTCGCCGGCGGTGCGGCAGTGGATGAACACCTTGAGCAGAATACCCGCCGCCGCCCGCACCGTCGGCCGCTCATCGAAGAGGGTCAGCAGCACGCGGTCGATCGTTTCGTTGCTCAGCAGCTCGCTGCCCTCCGCCACGTCGCTGTCCCCGCGCACCACCATTGCCACCACGCGAATCGCCAGCTCCGTACAGCGGACGTCAACGTCGCCGCTCAGCTCCACCAGGCGGGCCATGAAGTACTGCAAGAAGAGGTGCATGCGACTGTAGGCGTCCGGGACGTGGGCGAGGGCCTGCAGGATGGTGTCGAGGGCCTCGGCGCGTAGCTCGGGCCGCTTGTCGTGCAACGGCATGCCGAGGTAGCGGAGGTACTTGTTCGTCATGAACTCGTCCGGGAAGTCGAGGATCCAGCGGCGCAGTGCCTGAAAACCCGCAAGGCGAATGTCCGGCGCGACGTCGCGCAGCCGCTGGTGCACCGCCTGGGAAAAGAGGTGGTCGCGCCACTCCACGACGTCGTCGCGGCGACGCTGCACCGCGGCAATGTCCTTCTTCGCCCGCAGCAGTGCCAGCTGGCTCTGCAGGTCGGCGGCAATGCCCGAGAGGGCCTGCACAACGGCGAGCAGCGCTACGGTGGCGGTGTGGCGAAAGGCGCGCGACTTGCTCTCACTCATCGCGATGAGCCACTGCGACAGCACTGGCAGGAAGGTGGCGTCAAGCAGAATGTCAGACGCGAAGGCGTCGTGCACGAGTGTCGCGCACCACTCCGGGAAGGTGCGGCGAAAGAAGCGATACTTGGCATCCTTGTTCACCAGCAGGTAGGCCTCCGAGTCCTCGGGGACGCGGCTGTACAGCTCCTCCAGCAGCGGGCGTACCTCTACCCCGTCCACGAGCGCGTTGGCATCCAGCTCAACCTCCGCCACACCAGACGCCTTCGCGACAACGTTGAGCACCGCGCAGAGCGCCTGCGCCGTGTCACCGCTGCGGTAGACCGTCAAAACGGCATCCGCCGCGGTGGCTGGGGCTGCACCTTCCAACAGACTTCGCAGCGTCGACTCAGCCAGAGAAGCCTCGACCGCATCGCCCAGTATTGGCTGCTCCGGCGGCGCCGCAGCAGCAGAGGCAGCTGTTGTCACATTCGTGCGCAGCGCAGCCACAGCCGTCGCCGTCGCACTCGCAGAAGAAGACGCACCGGCAGCAGAGCCGTCCGGCGGTGTCGTCGCTGCTGTTGAGGCAGCGCTGTTCTGCAAAGGCGCCTCTTTCTTTGCCCGCTTCTGCGACGGGGGGAGGGAGGAAGTCTGAGATAGGCTAGGGCTGATGCTGCTGCTGCCGGCTGCCGCGGTGTCATCCAGTGGGAGTGAGGCGACGTCATACGTTGCATCGGCACTCTCAGCCTTTGCAGCACCACATGCGCTCTTCTTTTTTGCTGGCATGTCTGTGGCACCTGTATGTGGATTAGGTGTGTGTATGTGTGTGTGTGTAGAATAGGTATGCGTCAACGATAAAGGACGATCTGGTTATGCTTTGCAATTGCACGCGGAAAGAAAAAAAAGGGGGTTAAGTTCTATCTGTTTGTGATGTAAACCTGTACGACTTGGCTGTATAATGCGGGGAAAGATTGGCAGAACTAGCTGCAAAAAAAGTCAACGTAAGCCTTACGTTGTACACGCACTTAATAGCAACAGCTGCAAGACCGTCTAATAATCAATGTTTAATGTTTTTTTTTTTGAATATTTTTGCGACGGTCGTAGAATGACACATGCCGCAAAAATGGATTTTATTTTAGGAAAAAAAAAGATTGGGGATAGAGGGGTGTAGAAGTAAAAGAAGAAACATATTAAAAACGCTTTCTAACCACCAACCTTGTGCCTCCTGACCATCCCAATTTTTGCTTCCCTTGAACATTAGGAGATGCAAATCAGTCAACACAAAAATTTCAACAGAGACGCTTTAGTAGCGTGATATTAAAGCAGCAAAGATGATTCGCCTTTTTCTTGGTTACAAATGTTATAAGAAAAAAAAGGATTCAAGTAGGTTTTTGAACTTTGTTAAATAGAGCTGGTCTGTCCTTTAACAGTCCATTGTCGAAAACACATTCTGTACAAAAGCAAAGCGGACAATTGTCGCAGCAAAACAACACGAGAGACAGCCTGCTGGTGCAGTTCTGGACGTTGCATAGCAAGGCAATAGCACCTCCCGCACTAACAACAGCACCAAAGACTAGAACGGGCCCTAAGCGTCCATACAAAGCTACGCCGCCACCTCTCAACCGCTTAGTAACTGAAGCAATTCTGTTGGAATGGGTGGCGCGCTCTCGCCCTCCTTCGTCACACGCGGCACGTCAGCCGCCGGCGGCCCCGGCTCCTTCAACAAGCCGAAGCTTGCCTCCTCGTTGCGGTCCTTGTTGACGGCTTCGAGTGCTGCCAAGGGCACAAACTCCTCCCTCATATCGCCCTGAAAAGACATTTCTACACTGTGATAGCCTGTGGCAAAGATAAACTGGTAATTTGGAAAAAAAAAGGAATGAGAAGATGCAGCAGGAAAAAGAAGGGAAACGTAAGACAAGTTTAGACAGGGCATGTGAATGAGTTCAAAGCCTTTATTTTTCAGTACCCGATTTAAACAAGAGTTTTGTATATTGAGAAAGAACGTACTTTCTTTATCTCCAAAACAACGATACCTTTTGTTACGGTTCTACAGGGAAGCTGAGATGCAACGTTTGCTCTCCTGCATTCGAAACTTTAGCAAAAAGCTCCACGTATCATTAGTGTGCGCCAACACACACACACATAAATATAAAGATATACGTATCACGTCTGTCAAATACATGCAGCAGTCAAAAACTGTCGATGTTTATTCTTTACCTAAGTTCCTTATTGGAGTGAAGAGAGAAAAGATAAAACAATTTCCATTTGCATTGTTTTTTGTTCTGTTTTCTGCTTGATTTAAATAGAGCCACCTAAAAGTATGAGGCGGGATATAGTACGCGAGCATCACGAGAATAATGGTTGATAGGAAATAACATGAACACACACACAAAAAAAAAAAGGTTTTACGGCTGCCACAGAAACAGGGACTGCTCCGTACAAGCAAAGAGTCCTTCACCAAACGCATGAAGGATAACATCGCCAAGCAAGCGCGTTGTAATGCGGGAGGCTCCGTAATAGCGCGGAAGCAAGCTGAAGAATTTTTCTTATTCTTCACGCACAAGTCGCTTTCTTCCTGTCATTCATGTCCACCGATCGCGCTAGTTGAAAGACCCAGCACGGGCACAGGGAAAAGAACTCCACAAAATTGAAAGCTATGCTTGCAGCCTGCCGCTCTCTCTTTGGACATCGCTTCAGACATTCTGCCAGCGTTGAGTGTTCCGCAATACGTTCTGTTTCAACGGAGAGAAAGAGCCTCCATTTTTGTTTTCTTCTTCTCATGCACCACAAGAGGCGCTTTGGCGGCGCCAACCAAAACCAACGTCAACAAACACAAAAACACAAACACACACACACACACACACACACACCATTTTCTTTACACCGCGCATCTCAAAAAGGGATAAAAGACGCAAGTGCAATGGAAAGAAGAACCAGAGCTGCAAAGGGCCAGTCCTTCTCAGTAAAGTAGCACTCAGCACTCGCGGCCATGAAGCAGCTTCAGTGCAGTGCAGTGCAGAGTCAGCAACTCTAAAAAAGAAGGGATAAATAGCAGCGGCTTACTCCTCCACGTCCAGCGGCTGCTCGTGCAGTGCCTCCTCATCCTCCTCCTCCACCGGCGCAACGCGGTCCTCGGGACGCAGCTTAAACCCGTCCAGATACTTGCGCGCGCTTTCCTCCTCGAAGATGGTGAACGGGGTGTCCTTGCCCACGATGGCGATGGTGGTGTTCTTGATGTTCAGCTCCACCCCTTCCGACGTCGCCGAGGCGAGCGCCTTCAGGGCGTGGTTCACCAGCTCATCTAGCGAGCAGTCCGGGAAGTGCTCGAAGTGGCGCTCGAGGTAGGTGCGGGATGCCTGGGAGCGAACGCCCATGGCCGTGGCCTTGTAGTCGTACACGTCCCCAGACGGCACGGTCTGGTACAAATGCGGGCCCTGGCGGTCGTGGCCGGCCAGCAGCATCCCCACACCAAACGGGCGCTTGCCGCTGGACTGGATGTGGCGCTGGTGCTTCTCGCCGATCATGTCGGCCATCTGGTTCATCGGCATGCCGGTGTCGTACATGTACCGGTAGTTCATGCACTCGGTGCGGAGAAAGCGCGCGAGCACACGGCCGTCGGCGACGAGGCCGGAAATGGACATGCCGACGTGCTCATCAATCTCGAAGACCTTTTCCTGGTAGGAGGAGAGCTCAGCCACTGGGCTGCGCTTCAGCGCGGCGAGCACGACAAAGTCTTTGCCCTTCACACCCACCGTGGCAGACCCGTTGTTCACGGCCTCGTTGGCGTACTCGATCTGGAAGAGACGACCCGTGGGGCTCCACGTGGTGATGTCGTTGTCATACTCGTTCTTGAACATTGTGACCGGAAAAGATCAGTGCAGCTAAAAAGGGGGAATATAAAGAATGTAGAATAGGGGGAGAGCGCTTTCTCAAGAAGGAGAAACAAACGACTCGATTGTGCACGCACACAAATGGTGGAAGCACAAGAAGCGGCAACAGCTGCAACGAAAAAGAAAAACTAGAGCAATACGATAATGACGTCGCTCAAGTGGGAGAACAACTGTCGCTACCTTCGCTAGACAAAGAAAGAACGCGTTGCACAGTTGTGAAAAGAAGCTGAAGAATAAAGAGTAAAATGAAAGCAAGCAAACGTTCTGGTAGTGTATAGCTCTGAAGACCGTCTGTGTGCGTTGCAGTAACTCTCACTTTTGCTTCGTATTTTTGCGTGTAGGTATCTGCGGAATGCAGCTAATTGATTCAGCTTTCACAGAGCGTGCGGTGGGAATGAAGAGAAAGGAGAAGTTGGGGTAAAGTAAAGGTAAGGGTGACAAAGTTCACTATTTTTCCCCCACGTCAAAAATAAAAGCTTCAAATGCAAATTCGACCTGTAAAAAAAAAATTTACTAGAAGCAAGATTTGCATTTCTTACCTGCCATACGCCTTCAATCAGCCAGGCGCTCCCTGCACCAAACCATCTTTAATCATGAGAACACAAGTTTCGCAACCAGCTTTGATTGACTGTTTTTCCATGCCTTTTTTTGAGTCAGCCAGCACCTAGTCATAGAAGTGCCTCCATTCGTTGCAGCTTTGCAAAAAATAAAGGCTGCTGCGTATCGCGACACTTAACATGCATCTTTTTATCTGCTTTCTTTGTTTTTTGTTGTTGTTGCACACAAAAGAACTTCGGCAGCAGAAAATTCTGCATAGAATGCGAATCTTATGCGCGTCTAAATATATTTACCACTTACATTTGACCGTTTAATGGAAAAAAAAAGAAACATAAAAACAAATTGTGGAATACCAAAAAAAGGAGTAAAAAGAAAAGAAAAGAATCTCAAGTTTTAGGAAAAAAACTTAACAGTTTCTTTTAGTCTTTTTTGTTTTTGAGCTTTTCACAACACACACATCCGCCTTGCCATTGCTGGCAAAGCGTGTTGTTTCGGTCTGTTTCTTCGCAGGGGGTTGCAGGAGCTTCACAGGCATGTAAACTTGAAAAAGGACAAAACAGAAAGAGAAAAGCTTTCAGATACAAGTACCTGTTCGCTTATTCCTTCAGTTTCCAACAACACCCCTATTTTTTCTTCTTCTCTGTGGACGTTACATCTCTCTCTGTCACTTCCAAACTGAAATGTCAGCAAACGAAAACTGCGGCTAGGTTGCAAAAACCAGGGCAACGTGCATCGAAAAGTTCCGAATATGTCACCGCCAGGCTACGCAAACCGTTTGGCTAATCAAAATTAGACAGAAAAAAAGCAGCTCATTGCGAACAATTTCCTACCCGTCCAACATTCCTTCCTTCTCACGCGCGCTCTCGTCACCTAAAAAAGTGCGATCGCCTGCACGAGTGCAGTGGGTACCGGCACGCACGACGCAGTGCGCAAGAGCGCCTGAGGTTGCCCTCATTTTTTTTCTACGGATGCGTGTGCTCGCTACCCTCACGTGCGCGGGCGTTACGTCGCCATCATCGTCGTTGAAGTGATTTTAAGGTTTGGGATGTTTTTTGGAAAACCAAACCGTGGGGGGATCGAGGAAAAACAAGTTGCAAAAAAACGAACGTTGCATTGATTTTTCTTTGCATTGGAGAGAAAAATGTTTTTAGTTACAAGAGAAGAAAAAAAAAAGAAAAAAAAAAGAATACGTCATGGCGCCAAGCGTCACCGTAAGGTTTCGCTTTCATACGCACCAGGTTGTTTTTTCCCCACCCAGCAGTGTGTGTGCGTGTGAACATTTTTTTTTCCTTAACTTGTTTGTAATTGAACGATTGTAGCGCTGTAAATTGGTAAATTATATTGCTGTTTAAAAAGAAAAAAAGGTTCATTAGCTTTCTTATTGCGGCGCTGAGTTTTTTTTTTTTGCCAGTGCAACTGTTGTTTTCCTTCCGTTTGTCGTCTCCCGCTCATCTGGGATGATCCGATCATCACGCTCACGCCAAGATACAAACTGGGTGAAAGAAAACTGTCGTTGCATTCAGCAGAAATTATCGGATATATGTACGAAACACAATAAAGTAAAGTTAAAATAACAATTAAGAGACACAGCCTGAGGTNCATTTTCAGCAGCTGGACTACACTTAAAGATAGAAAAACAAAGAAGCACAATCTTGGTCTGGCGACTTTGGTCAGCTCAAGATTCAAAACAAAAAATTATAGAAATGAAAAAGTCGAGATTCTGCTTGAAATCGTCTTCTCCATCCGGCAGCCCGCAGGAACAACAACACGGGCACTACCACTTCGTTCTGGCAAAGTGAATAAAAGCGACAAAGAGGAAAAAGATTGGTGAAGAGGACACATTAAAGAAGTTACTTAATCCGCACGGAAAGAAGCAGAGTAAAGCAGTCGTGTGTAGCTTTTAAAAACTGATAGTTTTTTAACAAATGAGCAAACAAGTGGATGAACAAGTTCAAGCACACTAACCTGTTTGTCCCACAAAAAAAAAGACTACCCTTTTTCACGCTGACTTAGACTCAACTTCACTTGCCGCAGGTTCTTCTCTTCCTCCATCATCAAAATTTTCAGTCATCACCTTTTTTTATATAATTAAAAGTAGTTGTCTGTGTGTGTGTCCTGTGCGAGCTGCCGAAAACGGGCTCAAAGTCCGTCTCTCTAGTGGCGGTCCGGGCACTCGCGGGACAGGTGCTCAGTCGAACCACAGTTGTAGCACGCCTTCGGCTTGCGCTCGTTCGGGCAGTCGCGGCTCAGGTGGCCGGACTGACCGCAGTTGTAGCAGGTGCGGGTGTCCGCGCCGGTCTTGGCCTCGTTCGGGCAGTCGCGGGACAGGTGCTCCGTGGAGCCGCAGTTGTAGCACGCCTTCGGCTTGCGCTCGTTCGGGCACTCGCGGCTCAGGTGGCCGGTCTGGCCACAGTTGTAGCAGGTGCGGGACGCGGCAGCCTTGGGGCATTCGCGGCTCATGTGACCGGCCTCACCACACTTGTAGCACGTGACAGTAGCGGACATT